>CAOJBJ011105146.1:0-11662 GCA_948291685.1 Euphorbia celastroides | reverse complement strand
CCCTTCCAAAAATATTTTCAAAAAAATTTTTATACAAAACTTATTTTTTTTATTTTTCGGATTTTTCATGATTTTTTAGAATTTTTTTATTTTTTACATAAATTAGACCTCAAAATGTAATTTAGTTGGATTTGATGTATTATATACTTGTAGCATGACTCATATATGATTTATATCCAATTCATATACTTTTTGATGATTTAAATTCAATTCATATCATATGGATCTCAATTATAATGGATTTGGATAGGACATAGATGGATAGGATATGAGGATATGGATTGGATATCATATCCATTACCATCTCTAGCCCAGCCAATCGGGTTATTAGATTTGTTACTAAGGTCTTTAAAATTAAGATTCTTGAAAGGTTTAAATCGTTTTTGTTAAACTTTACCACTGATCATTCTAAAATGACCATTGATTAAATTCTTTCAACGATTGGTTTCAAATCCAAACACACCCTCTAAATTATTAACTTTTAATGGAAAGGTATATATGGCAAATAAGACTTGTATGAGTCATTTAGTTTGACCACCGGACTTGAATGAAAAGAGGTAAAACGATGTTAGCAATACAGGCTGAGTATGAGGAATAATAAGGTTTGAACCTAGTTTATATATTTGTTGGGAGGAGTGAGAAGTCTTGATTGTGACTAAACCCCGAACAATGTATTTGAATGAAAATGTAAAAATCACCAAAAAAGAGAGAGAGAGAGAGAATACATATTAGAAACGGTTCCTATACAGAGTGGAAATCGAAGAGTTTCGACAATGGGAGAACAATGGATAACAGAGAAAAAGGATGTGTGCCTGTTTTCTTGAAATACGCTAATACTTAATCCTACTATATAATTCTTCATAAATAATTAAAGGCACATTCTATGATGACTTTATTTTTTGTTTACTTTGTCACTATTACCATTGGATTAGATTTCAACCCACTAATCTAATGGTGATGAGGGGCAAAATAATGGTAATTTTAAAAAAAAAGTCACCGTAGCCTTCACCATAATTAAATATAACTGTAACGGAATTCATTTGATGAGCAATATTCTCATTTCCAAATTTAGAAGATAATGCATATTGTTTCACAACTATTATAATACGGACAAGTCATCCGCTGAAAACTCAAACTAATTTTAATTATATATATATATATATATTATGGTAATTTTATTTTTTTTAAAATTAACGTTACTTTACTCGTTATCACTATACTTTTATATTAAACTTGGAAAAACATTGCAATATAATATCTGAAATGATATATCTCATATATTAAGGGTGTACTTAGTATCAAAATTCTTGAAGAAATTTAATTTATCTCAATTTATTTTGGGAAAAATTATTGTACAATTCCTTTGAAAATCTTGAATATCGCTAGTGTTATCTCTTGTTTTAAGTCTTCGATCCGTGCATCAATTTTTGGCTCCTTCACATCGAGTTATGTGTTTGCGCCTCCTATATTACCTTTCATCATACTATTTAAAAAATTTTAATTAAAACATTCAAATAAATATCGACCATTCATCAAACCATCAAATATCTCATCCACTTAAACCATCTACACATCAACACTTACCCAATTTCTCAAACACAAAATACCATCAAAATGGACCAACCAATTTTCCTCTACACATCTCTCTTCATTCTCTTCATTTTCTTCTCCTTCAAAAAATTCCTCTCAAAAAACTCATCTTCAACCCTATAAACCATTAACCTCCCTCCATCTCCACTGTCCATCCCCTTGATAGGCCATCTCCACCTCCTAAAACAACCTCTCCACCGTACCCTCTACTCCCTCTCCCGATCCTACGGCCCCGTCCTCTCCCTCCAGTTCGGGTCCCGCCTCGTGGTGGTCATCTCCTCCTTCTCCGCCGCCGAGCAATGCTTCACCGGCCAAAATGACGTAGTTTTGGCAGGCCGACCCGAAACCATCGCCTCCAAATACTTGGTCTACAACTCCACCATCATCGGCACCGCCCCCTACGGGCCCCACTGGCGCAACCTCCGCAAAATCGAGGCGCTCGAGATATTTTCCCCGACTCGGATCAACATGTTTGCATCAACTAGAAGAGATGAAGTTAAGATTTTGTTGAAAAAACTTTACCGAATGACGAGCCGTGGGTTTGCTGAAATAGAGCTAAGAACGTTGTTTACTGAGGTGACTTATAATGTGATTATGAGAATGGTTGCAGGGAAAAGCTATGCTGGTTTTTTCTTTATATACAAATAGCAAACTTTGAATATTTACCATATCTATATAGACATACTTTCTTCAAAAAAAATCTATATAGACTTACAAATATATAATAACTAACCATTTATTGCCTTAGAAATACGAGAATAACAAGATAAAAATTAAATTTACAATCTTAATATCATATTGGATTTTTCAAAAAAAAAAAAAATACCATATTAGATTTATAGTAAGACTTTACCCTTAGATTTAATGCTGACAAATATTAATTTATAGAGTGACTAGTATAGATCATGTGTGATGTATTTTGTAATCAAATTAAATCTCTAAAATAAATTTAAAAAATATGTTATTGATACTCATAATTAAAGTATAATATAATAATAAAATTTGAATTTATTTAACTAAAATATTTTTAGTATCATTATAATTGTAAGGGTAAAAAAGTAATTTAGTACTTTCTTTTGCTTCTATTAATATATTTGAAAAAGCACTATTAACATGTTCTTAATTATTAATATGAAAGGATCAAAACAAATAGTCAAAAGCTAAATTATGATGTCGAATGAAAAGTTGGTGAGAACAACTTTGTAGGACATCAGCTGGTGTATTAATCCCAAACGAACCCTAACAAATGTCCATAATACTCTAGCTAACGGCTTCGAGAGTCGAATCTCAACAGGTACTATGGAGAAGATGGGGAAGAAGCAAGGAAGTTCAGGGCAATAGTGGAGGAGACAATGAGGTGTGCTGGAGCTGGAAATGTGGAGGACTTTATTAGGGTTTTGAAGTGGGTTGACTTTAGAGGGATGGTCAAAAGGATGAAGAGAATTGGGAGAAAAAGTGACGAGATTTTGCAGGCTTTGGTTGATGAGCAGAGCGATTGTAAAGATGGTGGAAGTGATAGTGTAATTAAGCATCTGCTTTGTTTGCAGGAATCACAGCCTGAATATTATACTGATGAGATTATCAAAGGATTTGTTTTGGTAAGTCTACTAATTTTGTCTCTTTCTAATTTTTTTTCGGATTTTTTTTAAAAGAAGTTTTGTTTATTATAGGGACGTAATTCGATTGGTATACCTTCTAATATGAAGTCTATTCAAAAATTTATTAAAAAAATTTAAATACGTTTTGATTAAAATCATTAAAACCAATAACACATTTATTAATACATCAAAAGGAATAATCCATCTTCTATATTATTCTCTATTTTCTTAATTACTTATCTAAAATTTCATTAATATTTAACTTCTCTTCTAATTTATACAAGGATAAACATAAAAAAATATAATAAAAAACGAATCCTTAAAATAAACCCCCTAATGGATGGCTTGCAATATTTATGGACTTACAAATTTTAAATTTGTGATCAATTTAATAATCTTTAAAAAATTGCGAACCATTCATTAAAAAGTTTCTTAAAGACCCATTTCTCTCTTAAAAAAGCCTGTGTTTAAAAACATAAATCATGTTACTTCATTAATTGTAGAAAATAAAGGCAACTCAATAATGCATTTAAAATAAATTATAAAAATGAATTGCTTTTGTATTTTTGTTTACAACCTCAGTTTTTATAACGAAAAATGGGCTATAATATTATTGAAAATGAAGGAAAGGGTTTGTTTTTCTATTCGATACAATGATTTAAGGGCCACAATATTTAAATCAATGTGGGCACGATCAATCACCATTTCAAATCAAATGTCAATCAGTCCATAGTGAAAATCTTTTGTGGCTTATAAAACTTGCTGATTATTCATATTCATGCGTTGGAAGAGAAACCCATAAAAAAACAAGGTATAATGTATACTTAGTCCTTTAACTATCACGATTTTTTGAGTTAGTACCTTCAACTTTTGATTGTTAGTTGTAACTTCCTAAAATTAACAAAAGTATTAGTTTCAGCGCCGTTCCTGGTCCCCCACCAGGCGTCCGGTGAAGCCACTCTGATGGGCTACCGCATGCCAAAGGACACGATGGTACTTGTAAACGCATGGACAATCCACCGGGACCCTGAACTGTGGGAGGATCCCACGCGTTTCAGGCCTGAGAGATTTGAGGGCGGTGGGGGGGATTGAGAGTAGAATGTTGGCCTTTGGGATGGGGAGAAGGGCTTGCCCTGGCTAATAGAGTGGTGGGATTGATTTTGGGGGGCTTGGTTCAGTGCTTTGAGTTGGGGATATTGACATGGTTGAAGATAGTGGGCTTACTATGCCTAAGTTGCGGCCCTTACGGGTTTTGTGTAGGCCTCGCAGTTTTGTTTGTGACACTTTTCTTGAAGAGGACACCTAGTTATAACTCTGATTTAGTGACAATACTGTCACTAAGCTTGTCCTTAATAGTCGCTCTCTGCTTTCCTGAATGGCAAAATATCGGACTTTGCTCGTCTCCAAGTATATATAGTATTTTGAAATTGAATTCATATATTGCCATGCATATATAAAGAGTCTAAAAGACAACTTTGCAATTAGAATATGAAGGATTAAGATAAAATAAGGTATCAGAAACTCAAATTTCTAGCCAAACACCTACTTGTGACATTGTAACATAAAGAAATCATCAAATTTCTGCAAATTTCTTTTAACTCAAACAGAAAAAGACTAGAATATGAAGGATTGATTTAAGCAATTACTTATTATTTTCTTTCTAACGGGTTAGCGCAAATGTTGACATGCATTGTTTGTGTTTCGCACTATTAATATTTTTAACATGTTTATATCAAGCATTTCTTGTTCATAGTGTTGAGTGATTAATTCAAGTTATTGTTGTTTTTCTCGTTATAAAGTAATACTAATTACATAATGAAGGATTAGTTCAAGTAATTATAGTTTTTCTTCCAATTATGAGTACAAATTTTAACTTGATTAGTTTCACAGAATAATAAGCATTTGTTGTAGTTCAAATCGTTGGTCTTTAACCTCGCAACTACTAGTATATCGAGGATAATATGGTGCAAAAGTAACAATATGAAGAATTCTATGTGACAAAGTCGCATTACCGGTTATCGAAGCAAATAAACCCGAGCCAAGACAAATGACGACTGGTTGCATGCATCCTACCCACTGAGCCTTGTTAAGCATTGGGGTAATGTTGTTGTTCCATAGAGAATATGCACTTGGAAAAGTTTTGGTTTCTTCTCTACACTAGTTTTATAAGAAAAACAATGCAATATAATCTTATTTCCCATTCTACAATCTAAATGCATAACATTTACTGCCAGGCAGAACAGGTGGCCAGGGCTCTGTCCACCCAACGAAGATATAGAGCCCCGTCTTTCTCTTGAAGTCCATATCTGCTGTCATATTTCTTCAAAAGTTTCTTGGCAGCATCAGTGACTGAGGAACTCAAACTGCATTGAGTAAAACCAGCCACCATAAGTTGTGACTTCCATTGTAAAAAGGGTTCATATCGTTCGACTCTCTCAGTGCCTTCGCAAGCAATAATGTTAATGATATCTGGAGCTACGAACACCTGCTCTGTGTCAACCCGTTGGTTCTCATCCTTAAAAGAACCACCACTAATTGACCCACAAACAGCAGAATAGTAGTCTAATGTCTCGATGAATCTCGAGAAAAACGATGTTAAATTGGTGTTTGCTTCTTGCTCAGTCAGGATTACAATCTTCGGTGAGAAACTTTTCACCAGCCTCAACAATCTGTCCCTGTCATTGCACAAATTTACACTGTCGTCCAGTATACTGTGCAAGACGTACAGAAAATTTACCACCACTGCTTCTCCTGGCTGAACTCTGAACCTTTCTTTTACAGCATCAGACAAAGAAATGGTGCAAATGTCGAATTCAAGGGGGACATTACATGATTCTGCAAATTTCGATAACACGTTATCTAGTCCAGGCCTAACACCATCTGACTGAGAATCATAAACAGCAGTAATGCGGACATTTGGCGGTCCACCTGACCGGTTTGCAAGGGCCGAAATTAGGGGAATCCAATGACTTCCATCTCTAATTTGGAAATCAATTATGTGAATTACGGGCTCATTATGGACAGCTTCCCAACTCAGAATGTTTGCAATAAGGTGAGCAAACTTTAGATATGGGAAGCCCATGCCCAGCACGTTTGGCTGCACAAGCGCTTTCATCTTAAGGCTCTTGTAGATTGTACTTCCTGAAGTGTCCAGTCTAGCTCTAAGGCCTTCTAATGTATAGGCACCGACTCTCTCAATTGGTTTTCCATGCACGGAAACCCTTTTCTCCAAATCAGATATTAAATGTCTTGCTGCCTCTATATCAGCATCAGACAATGCTCGAGCACAGGCAATTAAAGCACTTTTCAAACTCATTTCTGAACTTGCAGGCATATTGTCCTCGACAGCCAATGGACAATTGCAGCTGCCTACAGATTCAGCCCCAGATGCAACATCCTCTAAGTTCCCCGAAGCAGGCCTTGAAGCATCATTACAATTCGTAGACGAAGAGAGAACATAGGGGCAATAATTATCACATGAAGTTGAAGAAAGTATAGATGGAAATTGTAAATCCAAAGGATCTGAAATACCGTAGCCTGAAACACGGCTCGAACAAGATGAGATGCTGCCTGCTGCAACAGGATAACAGGCTTCTGTGGATGACTCTGGAACAAGGGGTTCTTTGTCACTGCTTTCAGAGGACTCGCTAGATTTATATACATGATTTGGATTATAATCTTCTAGATGGTATTGAAACAAGAACACATCACTGTGTCGAATTTGCATACGAGACAATGCATACGGTTCATTCGCCTTTCGATTTTCCTAAAATTATTGCATCAAAATTTGAGTTAATGATCTACTTAACCTAACATTACACTGATAGAAGAAAACTGAACTGACACTGTGAACTTACAGATGAGAGTCGTGGACTTTTGCAGTTTCCATTAATTTGGTCCAATCGCTGAAATGATTCATTTTTGCATCCCTGCCGGCGTTTTGATTCTTCCTCTTGCAGTAAATTATTCTTTGATGTATCCTCTTCCTCATCCTCAATATTTCGGTTTTCATTAGGCTCGGCAAAATCTGGAGTTGATGGATCCAATTGATTAACGGCATGTCCCTGCGGATGGTATGTTTCTGAAGTTTGCTTCTCCGGCACATCTCCCACCATAGATTTTGCATTTTCGAGGTTTTTGGCCATTTGATTCAATGTGGTTCCTAATAGCACAGGTCCGCATCTCTGTGGGTCTAGTTCACTTTCTTGCCTCTTCGGCTGCAAGTCCTCTGCTTTTTCTTGAGCCTTTGACAGGTACTTGTCTGGAAATACTGCATTCCCAAAAATAGAAGGCCATTAAAGAGGAAAGTAAGCATTTGTTTGGTAAATAAGTTGTATAAAACACTTTATAATACTTATAAATGTTATATAACCATTTTTACTAACTGTTTGTATTAAAATTAAAAGGCACAAGCTAAATCCAAGGTATAAATTCCAATATATTGAATATAAATCATTTGTATTGTAACACTGTTTCACTCCCTGTTCATACCTAACTTCAAAATTACAAACTACATTGGCGGAACAAAGTGTTATACACCATATATAAAGGATTTATACAGCTATTTTTTATAACCAAATTCAAAGTCGCTCTCAAATTTGTGGTATAAAATGTTTTTTTAAATACAACTATCAGCGATTTCAAAAATGCAAGAGAACTAATCATGCAAGTAGGTCAAAACAAAGAGAAGAAATCATAGAATCTCAAACAAAGATAAGAAAAAGATGCTAAAAATCGATGAATTAAAAAAGGAATCAAAATCACGTAAAAAGAAAAAAAAAGAAAGTTAAAAGAGAAAAAGATAAGTTTTCCGGAAAAGGGGAAAATGATATCAACAACTAAAACCAAATCTTTATCTCGCACTGCGTGAAGCTAACTAGATGGATCATTTGCCATCATGAAGCTCTATTCAAGGCCATATGCTCATAAGTACCAAATATGCACAAATTCAAACAGTTGTGCTCGTTAATATTATGTTTCTCTATCTATACTCTCGTTATTTATCCTTCCACACTTCTTAATTAGAGCATCTGAAAGTCTCCTAGCACATGTCCACACCATCCTACTGTCCTCCCAACTTGTCCCCAACATACTTATTTATTATTCAATACAGTATGTATTTTCATTCCCCTTGCTAAGCATCCGCTTTCTTGTAACATTCTTTTATTCACCATTGTTGTATTTTAATTCATATTGCATGGTTAACCTAACTGAAACAAAATAACTGACATGTATTTCCTTGTACTTACTATTATTTTACATTGCAATGAGATCCGTAGAGTCTAAGCAAATGAGACTCAATCATAGAAAACAGAAACAGGTCTGAAGATCCGAACTAGGTCCTGTCATCCCAAGCATGAACAACTTTAAGAGCTTTTCATTTAGTAAGTGTTCTCCTTTCTGTCAAAAGGGTAGCTAATAGAGTTACTTATATGTCTGGCAAACAACTCATTTATTCTTATATATTTGGAAACTACAGTCGGAGAGCTTTGAAACTAACTATAAAGTCCAATTTTCGAAGCATCATTATGATTCGAGGACAGAAAGCATAGAGGAAACCGCGATGATAATAAGATGAACATAATGTTTATAGCAATTCATTGGTAAACTTAGCGGAGCAATCAAATTGTGACTAGAAAGGCTATGAAATACCGTTACCTGAACGACTTGAACAAGATGCGATGCTACCTAAAGCAACAGGACAATGAGCGTCTGTAAAGGACTCTGGAACAAGTGATTTTCCGTGGCTGATTTCAGTGAAAACTCCAGTTCCATGTATATGATTTTGATTATAATCGTCCTGTGGGTTCTGAAACAAGAACACATCATTATCAACAATTCTCACATGAGACAATACATAGGGTTCATTCTCTCCGTTTGAATTTCGATCTACCTTAAATAATTGCATCAACATTGAAAGTTCTAGCGGCTTACTTAACCTAAAATCAGGGTAATCGAAAATAAGCATAGGCATGGACATTGTTTACTTACAGCTGAGAACCGTTCGATTTCGCAATTTCCGCATTTCCGGCTATTGTTTGATGCAATTTCCTCCTCCTCCTCCTCCGCAAGATTCGGATTCTGATGATCTTCGATTGCAAGCGGAGTCAACGGCTCCAATTGAGCATCACCGAATCCCTGCTGACGGTACTTTTCTGAGATTTCCTTCTCCGGCGCCGTAATTTCTGCATTCTCGAGATCTTTGGTTGTTTGATTCGATGTAGTTTCTGATAGAACATTTCCGCATCTCCATGGATTAGGGTCGATTTTTTGCCTCTTTGGCCGCAAGTCCTCCGCGATTTCTTGAGCCTCGGCCAACTCCTTGGGCGGAACTGCTGCATTTTCCATCGTATTAATAAAAAAAGAAACGAAGAAAACTCAAATTCCAATTCGCAAAATCTCTTCCAATGGAAGTGTTCATGAATCACACTTCAACATCGAGGATCCTGTACTGCTGCTGCATGTAGGGACGGAGGGAGGGGGGCCGGCGGGGGTAGTTGACGACCGGTATTTTGTCCCAAACCAATTATTATATATAAAATTTGATTTATATAATAATAAATTATGATTGAGTTGGTAAAGGAGGGGTAAATTTTCCTTGTAATTAGAGTTCAAACCCCTCAAATTACAATTTTTTTACTATTTTTACTTCAAACCCATGAATTTTTGTCCCCCAAATCCCAAGCCTGCTCTGGCTGCATGATGTGACCAGCGGAAATGGAAATTTCGAGGAGTAGAGGAAGAAGATCTTCTTTTTCAGGGGTGTTTATACAGAGGATCCGGTCCTCCAACTGATTTCAAGAACCCCCTACTCACTTGTTGACACATACCCAACTTCTCACATCATTTTATTTTTTACATAAATTATATCCATCTTTAGAGAATATTTACACGGTCCCGGAATTTTTTGATATTTTGAACATCAATTATCCCTTAAATAGTATTAAACTTAATAAAAAAACTAAAAAGTATTGGACCTTTATAATTATTAGCCATCTTGGATCATGGGTCTTTAAAAGTTTTAGGACTTATGTATAAATTTCACCACCTTTATGCAAAGAGGGTCCTTACAAGGAAAAGATTATAGAGTTAATGCATCGGGAAATTGTTCGTTTTGTTGTCCGGTCCCCTTAAACTTTCAAAAGTTTTTCTCGCCCCCTGAACTTTTTAAAAAAATTTCTCACCTCTTTCAAAAACTTTCAAAAGTTTCTCTCACCCCTTTAGGTGCCACGTGTCAACTTTTAATTGGATGACATGTTTGAAAAATCAACCCAATCATAAGTTGACACGTGACACCTAAGAAAGTGAGAAACTTTTGAAAGATTTTGAAAGGGGAGAGAAACTTTTAGAAAGTTCAGGGAGGCGAAAGAAACTTTCAAAAGTTTAGGAGGGCCGGACAAAAAATGGATAAATTCAGGGTCCGAATGCATTTGGCCAAGATTATATAATAGACCCGGTCCTCCACGTCATTTGTAGGGACCCTCTTTCTGTTTTTTAACACATAATCACTTTCCACAATTGATTACATGGTTTTGGGAAATTATAGAAAGAAACGGTTTCTTTTAAGGGGTGCACGATCCAATTACTCATAATTTTAGATAATATATTAAATTAGGGATAAATTCAAAAAACTCCCCTGATGTTTCAATTTTCAGCAAAATACCCCCTGATATTTAAAACCAAGCAAAAGACCCCCTGATGTTTGTCTTCGTCATCAAAATGAGGATTTTTCATCCAACTGCAGTTAACTGATGACGTGGCGCAGGGGTATTTTTGTCAAAACATGCTTTAAACCCATTTCACAAAAACATCCATTAACCCTACCCATTTTCAACCTAATCCAACAAATCATTTACCCAAAACCCAATACAAACCCTTACCCTAATTCCCTTAGCGCCGGCGCCGGCACCGTCGCCGGAAAATCGTGATTCCGGCGACGGCATCAAAAAATCCGGCGGTACCCAAAAAAATTCCCCACCCTAACCCTAATCACATTTCTGTCGGCACCGTCACCGGAGACATCGCCGGAAAATCCTCTCCTCCCCTCTTCCCGCCGGCCTCCTCCCCTCTTACCATCGCCGCCATTTTCGCTGCTGTTAATTAGATCTGCCAAAACCCCTCTTCATGTCGTCGCTGATCGGTTTGTTTGTCCCGTTAAATGTCGGTCGAAGAAATCAAACTCAGATCTCGAGTTTACGTCTGGTGAAGGCACGTCTTTTGGAGCAGTGTCGACGACGATGAAGGGCGGGGAGAGTGAATCGTTTTCCGGCGATCTGTTTTGTTGCAGATCTGTTTTTTCCCATGAAATGATAAATGGAGGTTCTCGGCTTCAAATCTGTTCGAATCTTCAAAGCAAATCCCGGCAAACTAGCCGCCGTCGACTTTAAAGCAAAACGCCGGAAAAACGTCGGTTTCTGGATCTGCTCGCCGCCAATCTTTTTCTCCAACAGATCGAATGTCAGATCTGGGTTTAA
>CAOJBJ011104080.1:0-11140 GCA_948291685.1 Euphorbia celastroides | reverse complement strand
GAGCTTTGTATTAAAACGAATACTCAAACTCGTCCACTTTAAGCAGGTTCGAGCCATGCCGGACAGGTACCTAAGCCCGTGAACAAGTTTATAATAGTATTTCTTATAGTTGGTATTAATTTGCATTTTATTTGGTTGAAGGCCAAACGCATAACCAGGTTCGTTGAGCTAGCAAAAGAAAATCACTTGCCACCCGAATCGTTTAAGGTTAGACACATAACTCCCCCCAACTTGACAAAAATGGACACATAATTTCCCTAGTTTGGTAAAGGTGGATGCATAACTCCCTCAAGTTGGTAAAAGTAGACACATAACTTTTTCCAATCAAACAGTGTCGTGTCAAACTTGGGGAATTAAATTATACTTTTTTACTAACTTTGAAGAGTTATGTGTCCAACCATTTCTACTTACCAAGCTTTGTTTATCACATCTTCAATCCAACACTTGCATGCTGGTTGAAGAACATTGGAGTAACTTATAGTTAAAGCTATTTCTTTTGATTGTCAAAATTCAGGGCGACGATAGGGGCCCATTGAAAAAGTGGGGTTCTTTTTTAGTGACATATAAGTTATATTTACGTATTAAACTTTATTACTTAAATCTTTCTTTCATAAAAAAATATTAAAAAAATAATTAATTTAAAGTTATTAGACAGTTGTTGACTTTATCTAAATTATTAAATAAATAAAAAGTGTTAACTAATGAATTGAATTTTATTTCATTAAATTCTCTGATGTCCATTTTCTCTTAGTATTTTTTTCTTCAAAATTTACTTAATTTGTTAAATTTTATAATTAAAAATAAAAATTAAAGAAATTAATCTTACTTATTGTTGCGATTATTCTTCAAATTTCATAATCGTTCTTCTTTATTACCCATAGCTAATTCTTCATTTTTTCCCTTTCACAAAAAATTGTCTTGGCATTTTATGTATATAAAAATTTGTTAGAGCATACCATTATCAATTTGCATATAAGAACCCCCATATACACTATTACTAATGTTATTTTCTACTTTATAACGTGATATATGATGTTTTTGTTTGATCTCTTATTAATTATTGTAATAAAAGTTTGATATCATACATATAATTTGAAAAAAAATTTACTCATCAGCCGGGCTCTGTTTTTAAGCTTGCCCATAAGTCCCGAACAAGATGGGAACGGACCTATCAAAATTCAACTGAGGCATCAAAGAATCAATAAGCAACAATGCTTATAGGAAATTCGAACCTTGGCATGACTAATACCTCTCAAGGACATCGTTTTTTTTTATTTGAATATTGAAAAATGCCCCTTGATTCTAAAAGAGAAAGAGAACGAAAAAACCAACAATTAGCTGATTTTGTACTTATGAGCTGTGGGGTTAAGCTTAGCATAGTATTGAGCAAGCCAAGCTGCAATAGTTTTGGTTTCTTTGTCTCTTTGCTCAACAAGCCAAGTTGGGTCTTCTGGTGTTGGATTTAATATATCCAAGCAATGTGCACCTAATTATATTACCAAATTCCCCAGTAATAAATAAAATTAAATATTTTTAATTAATTGAATTCCTGTAATGAACAAATTAAAAACCAAAGTACCTTGATCTGTATGAATGGCAACAATACTATCTGATATATCCTCCAATATTCTGTTATTGTAAGAAAAAAAAAAGACAAATTTAATAAATTTATCGACTAATTATATAGATGACCAATGTGTCGAGAATTAAAGGTTAAATAAATACCCTCCAGCACTCCATGGATCATGAAGTCCATTAGAGAAAATAATGTTGCTTGCAAAGTTTCCAAGTGCAGTCTTAATATTCTAACCACACCAATTAACCCAATTAATTAAAACCTTCACAAGAATATTATTTGGGAGAGGAAGACAAATAATATTAGTGAAATTTAATAGAAAGCTTACATTACCACCAAACTGGAGAGGAGCCCAATAAGGCCCAGGGGTAGCACCAAATACTTGTAGACATGAATTGGTGAAATTGGTGAGATCAAATGGTGACATTTCAAACATTGTATTATTGTTATCTACACCCATTGGTAGTACCATCTCTGTACATGTCTGCAACATACAAATTAATTTTATTCATAAACTATTATCACCCAATCTTGTATTTAAGGTAGACCTGGGCATGGGCTGGGCTGGGCCGGGCCCAATCGGTCTAAACAATAAAAATATTAACCCAAGCCCGCTTAACTATGCATAAATTATTATGCGGGCTCAGACCGGGCCGGGCCTTATAAAAATTATCGAAACCCGAGCCCGGCCTGCTCGGTCGTGTTTTTTAATGAGTTATTTTTTTTAATTAATCAACACAATTTCTGAAAATTAAAATTAAAAAATAAATAAATTAAAACCAGACAAATTAAAGTTAAAAACCAACAATAGGAAATCCAAAATACATACAACTGATATCCCATAAAAAAAATGATGAATAGATGCAGATAATTTCTGAACTAAGTTTCTATATAGGAGCAAAAACACCCAAATAGAGAAGTTGAAAAGATGACCTAGAAAAGTGAATTGAAATGATAGGTTTTTGAATAATTCAATACAGGTTGGCAAATTAAATACAACTGAACCATTTAACTTTTAATTATTGTCATAATTAAGTTTTCATGGTTGAAACGTTTTTAACGTGGTTTCTAGTTGAAATAAAATTGAAAAGTCTTTTACCTGAGGTTTTAGTTAATTGGTAATTTTGTTGTCTTTTGTTTTTACCCTTTTAATTATATTTCCAATACATGTATGCATAGTAGAGATATGGTATATTATTACCCGCATATACTCTTTAATTGACTATATGTGTATATTTATTTCAAATCGAATGGGCCGGACCGGGCTCGGGTTTAAATATTAAAACGAAACCTGGCCCATATATACGTCGGGTTCTTTTGGGTTCAGGCTGGGCCGGACTTAGTTTTCGCATTACTTGTCCAAGCCCATCCCATGAAAAGCGGGCATGGGCAGATCCCACGGGCCATCGGGTTCATGCCCAGGTCTAATTTAAGGTTTCATCACCGGTCCAATCAACTCAAAAAACTCAAATTGTTAATTTGATTTGTGAAGTTTTTTTTTTTTCTTTTGGCTATTCTGTTAGCTGTGGTTTTCATGTATTAAACATCAATAAATTGAATTAGACATAATACATCCAACAAATAAATTTTTGTTTTCTTAAGACATACCTTAACTCATAACCTCAGATGATGATACAAAGACGCCTCCTAATTAAGTGTTTGAATTCAAACTTGTCAAGGAACAAAAATGTTAAACTTTTTTACTTCAAAATAAATTATTATGTATGAAATTATTTATTGGCAAGTAAAAAAATCGGTTGAATTTACTCTTATTTATTATCCAATTTGGAGCTATTTCTTGGTAATAATGACAGTGGAAAAATAGAGATATAATATACCTGAAAATCTCAGGCATCCATCTTGTCTAAGATCGAATCATCGAATACATTCATGCAACCTCCTCCACCAAAAATACTGGCATTGAACCCGGCGATAATCCGGCCTATAATACCGTTTCCAGCAGGCGACCCATCGACGGATTTGCACAAATTTTCCACAAAATGATTTGGAGGGTTGTCATATTGAGCTGAGACCATGTAAGTATATGCTAGATAGCCCTTAAGTTCGTGTTGTGTTTAGAGAGGACTTTGAATGCGATGAGAACGAAAATAAACTAATAAATTCATAAAACGCTAATTATTTACTATATATGTGTTAAGTGATTTTTACTAGCAAACGTTGAACATTGTGCCGAGATCTAAAAGACCGTTAGGTTGAGCTCCCATTCTGTCGATCTCCGACCATGATTGTTTTATGGTGTTGTAACAACTCTCGCTCGCATTCTAACAAATCCAAAACAACATATTGTAATTAATAATTGTATTTGTGATTTTATATAATTATTTCTTACCATAAAATCCCTGGAAACAACAACTTGGTATCCATCTTGAGGTGTGATATCTACAAAGTAGAGTATTGGAGCAGATGATGCCAATGATCCTAGTACAATGTGCACGCGAAACCACGAGGCCAACACTAAAACGAGTATGAAAAACACATTAGTACTTTCGGAATATCAATTCGCTTGTCGATTAGTACTTTCAACATCACATTTTTTTGAAAGTTGATGAAGTTTTTGACTTACTTCCACCATATGAAGCTCCAACAGCGATAACAGGGGAAGTTTCAGCAGATAGATTTTTCTTAACATCGGTAATAATTTGTGCGTAGTCTGCCAAAGCTTGTTCCGAGCTCAAATATCCAAACGTGCTCGATTTTTTGAATGTTTCTCCTTGCGTTCCAAACGGTAAGGATTCACCGTAGTATCGGTGCAGCAAATAACACATAAGCAACAACTAAAATACATCTAGCTACATGAATAAATGAACTAACTCACCTCTATATGTAAAAGCAAGCCATTGAAATGAGAAGCAAGTTGTGATATGAAACCGGCACGCAATATACTGCCTTCTATGTTACTATTGCTCCTACATAGACAAAGATTGGGGAACTCGTATTCGCTCCGCCCCAATAGTTGAAGTTCAACACATATCTTTGTTGAAAAGTTGTGTAACTCTTTGGATAATAATTGAAATGATCAAGTGTTTGTTCATAATAATGAAACTCATATTCTGGTGGGAGGATATTGTTGAACGATGAAAAGTGGCTCGATTGGCGTCTAAATGCGCCCAATCTTGCTCGTTGAGGATATGAAAATGATGAACTTGATGTGAGTAATCCTAAACGAAGTATCAATTGGAAGTGTACTAATGCCATTTTGAGTTATAGGCACACTTATTGCAACTTTGCTTTGAGAAAGAAGTTATAGCATATTTTCGTGTGTATAGATATAAGTATATTGTTGTTGGATTTAGCATTTGATTGGCTTTGTAAAATTCATCAATAACTTCATTTATGAGAGGAATTATTATAATTATATTGATCTACAATTGGCCGGCCAAAAACAACTAATATCTATAGCCGGTAAGGACAAGCAAGCACAATTACTTAATTACCTAAAGCCTTTCTTAATTTACCCGCCAATTATTTTAGCATTTGCAGGGGAAAATATTATAGTGTCTCTGAAAAATTTTATTCTCCCAAATTAAACAATTATAACTCTACGAGGTATGTTACAATATGTTGTTGTCTTCTTGAGTTTTTCCGGTATGATATATACCTCATGTTGCTTAATTTTCATCTACCTATGACCTTTTTATGTTTTATTTCCATCCAAGTATCAACTCCTTGACTCACTTTTCCATCTAAATAATATTAATCTTGACATATTTACCTTTGCTTACAATTCTTTGTATGTTTAACTCATTTGAAAAATTCTTTATTTTTCAATGTTCGTATACAATTTTTTACTTGCTTTCAAATTTTTTCTTACATTTGTATTATGAATTAAGTAGTCAATTTATTTTGTAAAATGTCATATTATTTATGTTTACAATATGTATACTAGACAATTTTGTTGAAAATAAAGAAATAAATAATAAATCTCATGTAGTAAATTCGATATACTTAATTTGATTATATTTTTATTAGATAAAAAACATAAATTTGTAAACTAATAGTCAAATTATTTACAAACAAATAGTGACTTTTTTCACAAGCATTTCATGAATAAATGTAGTAATGAATGTTAAAGTATAAAACTTTTTTTAAGATTGATCCACCCTTGCAAAAGATCTTTTCTTAACATCAAGCATGCTGATACAACCAGAGATGAGGAAGGGCGTAGTAAGCGATGAAATGCTTCGGGGAGTTGAAAATAAGCGTAGATCCGGAATAATATTTAGTATTATTTATTATAGAAATATAAAAGATTTATGGTATAATATATAAATATAGGAATGGAAACTTAGCTTTAGCTCATTAGACGTTGAATTAACATGTTTTCAGATTCTATTATATTGTCGTACAGTTTGTAAATCTTCAATCAAAATTTAATAAAATGAAAATTAAAATGAAAATTGTGAATATATGAATATATTTTTAAATTTTCCACTTTTCATATAGAAATAGAAATATGAAAAATTAGGGAAAAACCAAAAAAGTTTTAAAATAAACTGGTAAATATTTTCTACAACCAAAAAAGGTCAAACAATTTGACTGAAAAGTGGAAAACAATGAAGTTAAAAGAAATTTGTCAACACAAATATTATTTGTATGGAAAAGTGAGAATGTATATAATATAGGAAGGTTTTAATTGGATGAAAATAAAACATGAGAATGTATAATTCATGTTGAAAAAAATTTAAGGAGACAATAATCTATTATGACACATACTTGGGGAGATTGTAACTCATTGGCCAAATGCATCCAAAGCTCTATGAACTTGTCTTTAGTTATTATTCAGCATGCGGAATTTTAAATATTACAAATAACCCGTCGAACTTTTAAAAGCATAACAAGTTATCCCATAATGCTAACGTGACATTGACTTTTCAAAGTTTTATTTTAGAAAGTTCAGATAATTAGTTGTAACATTCATGAAGTTTTAATAATTAATATATTTTTTATCTTTTTTCTTTATTTTTTTTAATTTTTCAAATTATTTTCTTCCCCACTTTTGTAATTTTTTTCCAATTAATTAATCCTATTATCCAAAAAAACTTCATCTGCGAATTTTTTTTTCTTGAAAAAAGTAAACATAGTTTGATTTAGTTACTTGATATAAAGTTGGTAGATTAAAACTACAAATATCATTATCTTCTTAATAGTATTGAATTGAACAATTTTTGTACATGCTTCAAACAATAATTTTATTGTATAAATACAAGTGAGCCTACGATAAACTCGTTCTCAATTCACCGGACGAAACCTCAATATACTTTTGTGAAGTGTACCCTAAGTTTAGAAATCGAATTTTGGGAGAGAGAAATGATTGAAATTAAAGAAATTGGATCATAACTATCTCATCACACGGTACATGTCCCTCATCTGAAATTAAAGTTCATTAATTTCTTATAGCTGTCATTAAATCCTTAAAATTATTTAATTTTCCAATTGAATCCACTATATATTATAGAGAGAGATTTTATTTCTGAAATATTCAGCGAATTGAATATGAATTTGTGATGAAGCTCTAACAATACAACAAGTGATAGAAATAGAAAATCAAGTTATTTTTTATTCAAAATAAACGTCGAAATGAAAATAACTCAATTATTATGTGAACAGTAAAATATTAAAATTGTATAAATCTGATAAAAGAAAATGACTATCAGAGCAAACATTTACGTTATTTTTTGTGAGGTGTAGGGTTAAGCTTAGCATAATATTCAGCAAGCCAAGCTGCAATGATTTTGATTTATTTATCTCTTTGCTCAACAAGCCAAATTGGATCATCTGCTGTTGGAGTCAATACATCCAAGCAATGTGCACTTACAATCAACAAATTCACAATCTATAAATGAAGTATTTATTTTATTATTTAAATCCCAATTACAGACAAAAAGTACCTTAATCAGTATGAATGGCAACAATACTATCTGATACATCCTCCAATATTCTGTCAGTAAAATAAAGAGATAAATTTTAGTATATTTAATTACTAATTATGTATAACAAATGTGTCAAAAATTAAAGGTTAAATAAATACCCTCCAGCACTCCATGGATCACGAAGCCCATTAGAAAAAAATAATGTTGCTTGCAAAGTTTCCAAGTGCAGTCTTAATATTCTGAGTTAATTACAACATCAAAAGCACTTAACAAATTGCAAATAAAATTAATGAATTAAATAGGGAAGTTAAGTTTTATAGGCTTACATGACCACCAAATTCAATAGGAGCCCAGTAAGGCCTAGGGGTAACACCAAAAACTTGTTGGCATTCTTTTGTAAAATTGTTGAGATCGAACGGCGATAAGTCAAACATTGTATTGTTGTTATCTACACCTATCGGTATAACCATCTCCGTGCAAGTCTACAACATAAAATTTAACTCTAAATGTAAAAATTAATAAAAAGAATGTACGATCTCGTTAGAACATAGTTTTCAATCTTTAAGTTAAAGAAAGTATATAATACTATAACATGGTAATAGATGTAGTATACCTGTAATTCCCATGTATCCAACTTGTCTAAGATAGAATCGTCAAATACATCAATGCATCCTCCTCCTCCTCCGCCAAAACTACTGTTATTGAGACCCACAATAAGTCGGCTAAGACTAGTGTTCCCGGCGGGTGCCTCATCAATGGCTTTGCACAATTTCTCCACAAAATGGAATGGAGGGTTGTCGTATTGGGCAGAGACCATGTATATATCTGCTAAGTAGTTCTTGAGCTCTTGCGTTGAGTTTAAAGGACGTCCATGAATAAAAAGAGAAAACTAAATTAGGTTAAGAAATATTTCACAATCCCCCTTTAGCCTTTGTAATTGAAATAAATTGACAACACAGTATAAACTTCATTAACGGTAATTTAGTGAATTATGAGCAAACGTTGAACATGGTGCCAAGATCCGAAAGTCCATTGGGCTGAGCTGCGATTGCGTCGATTTCAGACCATGATTGTTTTATGGTATCGTAACAACTTTGGCTTGTGTTCTACAAATCCAATTAATATAGTCAGTAAAGTATCCATTAAAAGCTAGTAACAAGTATTGACTTACCATGAAATCCTTGGAGACAACAACTTGGTATTCATCTTGTGGGGTGACATCCACAAAGTAAAGTATAGGAGCAGATGATGCCAGTGATCCAATTGCTATGTGAGGATATTTCATTCGTAACCATGATGCTAGCACTGAAATCACAAATACGCGACAAAAATGTTAATATTTTATTACTCCGCGCACTTAATTAGTAAGAATGCGGTATTTTAGGTGTACAAAGTACGCAAAATTCTAGCAAGTTCAACGCCATTGAAACTTTTACATGATAATAATAAAGTCGACACTTCAATCATTTATCAGGGGCGAAAACCTGCGTTATCTAGAACCGCAGTTAAATATCTTTGATATCGATCGCAAAACACTAAAATATTAAATTGGGTATTGCTAATGTCTTAGTCACTTTGTTAACATCACCTAAATTTTTGTCTTTGGAATATTTATATAAATGACAAATTGTCTTATTGTGACTGTTAACATTTTTTGTAACGGCCAATAAAATGGTCTGTTTTAAAATAAAATAACACACATTTTGGTAGAAAAGAAAAATGATTTCTGTTTTATAGTTTCTGAAATTGAAAACTTTTGACTTACTTCCACCGTATGAGCCCCCAACAGCAACTACTGGAGAAGTTTCGGCTGATAGGTTTTTCTTAACGTATGTAATCACATGTGCATAATCTGCCAAAGCTTGTTCAGAGCTCAAATATCCATATGTACTCGAATTTTTGAATGTTTCTCCTTGTGCTCCGAATGGTAAAGATTCTAGCGGTGCTATAAAAATCATTTGAATTGTTATGCAATTTATCTTTAATATAATTATAAGCTACTTATATAAATCCATTTACTCACCTCTATATAAAGCAACAATCCGTTGAAACGAGAAGCAAGTTCCAATATGAAACCAACGAACATTATGTCTCCTCCAATGTCACTTTCTTCTCCTACGTAAACAAAAATCGGGGAACTTGTATTCGCTCCACCCCAATACTTGAAGTTCAACACGTATTTGTGTTGAAAAGTTGTGTAACTCTTTGGGTAATAGTTAAAATGGTCGAATGTTTGTTCATAAAAATAAGTTTCATAATCCGATGAGAGAATATCGGAGAATGGTGAAACCCGACTTGACTCACGCCTAATTGCACTTAATTTTGGTCGATGAGGATATGTAAGTGATAAACATGCTATACTGAATCCTATAACAAGTCTAAGTTGAAATTGCGTTAATCCCATTTTGAGATTGCTTTGAGAATGAAATTAACGGATCTTTATACATATAACTTGTTTAGATTGAAGCATTTTGTTGTTGGAGTTAGTGTTTCATTGGCTTTGTAATATTCATCAAGAATTTCATTGTTGATAAGATTGATTATAGTTATTGTCAAAACAGCTAATATCTATACACACAAGAAAGACAATGTGTTATCAACATCAACGGTATTGGTGTAAGTAGTAAGCGACTAGGTATTAGTGTAAGTAGTAAGCGACTAGGTATTGATTAAGCAAGATCTTGAGTTGGAGCATTATAAATGTGAAAATTTTCATTAGAAAATCGCATAAAGTGACATTGTAATCGGATTGAAGTAGGGTCGTCCATTATATATGGACTGCGCTTATTTATATGGTGCGTTTAAATTTAGAATTATATGAAGACTATATGACAAATATGATTAAGGTTTTGGTCAACATAAATGCAAATGAAGTGCAAAAGCTAGTATTTTTTTATTTTAGGATATCGAAAAGAATGTAGGACAACAAATCAAACATATAGAATCATTCTCCAAAAGAATTGTAAAGTTGAATTTTGACCTTATAGATTGAATCATAAATAACATTATAAATGAATAATCGATAAAAGTGTTGTCGCTTTTTTATATATCTATAGAGCACTAGTTTTATTTTCTGTTTGGCGTTATGTTATAATGTGATGAAATGACATCTCAAACATAAAAATAATTCCAAAATGCAAGTGTTGCCCATATGAAAATTTGAGAGCCTTGAGAGGAGACCAGAAAATGGATTGTTTTAAAAATTAACAAGTGCATAATTCAGTTTTACAACAGTACTATTCAGAATCAAGTCAAAATCTTTGAAGAAAACTGTTATACCGTATCACTGGAAATGAAAAATGAAATAAAGATACAAAAACTGAATCTTGTTGGAGCTCCTATGCTTGCATAGCCTTTGGCTCGACTTTAACATCCCCTTCGAGCAGAAACGTGTTCAGTTGTGCATTCCGCCTAGCTAGCTCATTAGTTATCAAGCTGTCATTAGGCGGAAATTTTACTCGGTATAGCTCCCATATTTTGTTCAACTCTCAATTCTCATAGCTTCTATCAAGTGAGGATCTTTGGCTACTTTTTGGTATTTCGCGCAATTTGTAATAGGAAAAAAATTTAGATTGAATACTCATAGTAGCAATGGAAATTTGTCATCAATTCTGTTTTGTTTCCTATGGACGTCTATGCAAGAAAAATTAATTTTCTCTGTACAGGGACGTGT
>CAOJBJ011103976.1:0-10761 GCA_948291685.1 Euphorbia celastroides | reverse complement strand
TAAGACTTAAAAATTAACATAAAAATTATCTTCCCAATATACATAGACACATAAGTCAATGATTTATTCAAATTGACTGTTAAATATGGACTAATTTGTTTATTTGTTTCAATATTTGGGAACTTAAGTAGCATATTTTTTAGAACAGAGAAATCGACTAGTTTAACATGCTCAAACTTATAAACCAATAAGATATTAATCTTAATTTTAGAATTAGGCTCTATTTTCTTCAACTTCTAAAACTTGAACTAAACTTAACTTAACTTAATGCACCTGAATTGAACTTATTTAATTAAATTGAACTGAACTAAACTTAATTTATTTACATTATTTTTTTAATTAAAATTATTGAACCTGACATGAACTTAAATGAAATGAAATTAACTTAATTAAATTAAACTAAATTGAACTGTTACTTGAATCCCTATTCCTGTATCAAGATTATTTGTTATTTAATTGACATTTATGAAGAAAAGCAAAGTGGCAATGTAGATATTATATTTGTCAATATGGAAAAAGAAATCTTATTAAAATATGAAACTATAATGGAAGTGTTTCCAACCATAAAACATAATTGTTCTATAAATTAATTAGCCATTTAATTGCATTCATTTGTTCAAATGAATTGATTGATTTAACTAGAAAAGGATACCAAAAAGTTGGAAAAAGCATATGATAAAACATTCAATTTTGCAGCAACTCATTGGAGAAGTTAATTTCAGTTGGCTATGATTCATTAGGAAATCCAAAGATAGCCAAAGCCCACCCTCAACAAGTCTTTCTATTGCTAAGAATTCAGCACATTTTGAATTATTTCATGAAAAATATTTGTAAATTTTCCACGTATACCGTGAAAATTAATCTTGAAATTTATTGTTTTCATTTAAAAAAACGTTGCAACTAAAATCTTGTTGCGAATTGTACTGCTCAGTTGCTCATACATTAATAGATGGCAGTGACAAACAAGTTTTTTTATATAGAAACAGAAAAATCAAATAGCAATGTTTCACAGTGATGATAAGCCAAGTCTTTTAGTCAGATGAAATTGGTCAGGCGAAGAGTAAAAATCCCTCATTTCAGACTTTACAAGCATCATTCCAAAACCATTTATAAAAAGCTAGTTAATCCATTTATAGCCTTAATGTTTTTTGAGGTTTTCTTGGATGTTAATACAGCATTTGTTGTTAGAGTAAAAACTAATAACACACTCATATTTGTGTCAACTGAATATTGTCACCGTACTATTTCTTTCGGTCAATCTAACTTCATCCAGCATCAGTGTTTCAACAATTTATTTGCTTAGTAGTCCGGAGATAGAAGATATTTGGAAAAGAGGTTTTCCAGGAGTTGAAATATAATAACTATAAGCATGGCAAAATATACAGAGCCGAAATAAATTATATGTTATCTTGTTTCGCTTGATGTTATCTACACTAGAATGTATCTCTTCTATCCCTATCTAAATGCCAAAAAATATAGCGTCTCAACTTCCTATAACCGTAACTTTACCTTGGCAGTTCATTCAAATTTCAACACTCAGCTAAACCATCTCGAGTATTTTGATATTTCCAGTTGAATTTGCAGCAACTAACGTAGAAGACTGCCCCCGCCAGCACACTGACGATATAAACTGACTTGTGTCGTCAGTTTCGTTACCTGACACTGGATCTGTTGTGTTGAACTTGTATGACAATGCCGGCATTGGGAACGCCTTGTGGTATATGAAAACCTGAAATACTCCAATTCAGATAAATTGCAACAGAAATGGAAAATGTATTTCATGTTCCACAACTGTAGAAGAAAATCATATGCAACAACGCATTTAGGCTCTGTCTTTTCAACTTATTTTCTATTCAGGTCGGTTCAATTCATTTCGGTTTTTATTCAATACGTTTAGTTTAATTTAGTTCAATATTTATTCGATCGGTTTCAATTCGGTTCAATACCCATTCGATAAATTTCAGTTCAGTTCAGTTTTTATTCAATAAGTTTCAGTTTTGTTCAATTCCATTCACTTTTGCCGCAAGTCATTCAACAGAAAAAGAACAAAGCCTTAGAGCTTATTTGGGATCACTAGATTCAGATCAAATACCTCATTTGTTTCCGAGCCAGTTGCAATGTAACCATCAGCTACCGACAGACCAACAAAATTCTGTGGAGTTTGAAGCAAAAAATACATATATTAAAAGCAGAGGAACTTTCAGGACAAAGAGCAAAAAATACTATTGCCATTCAGCATACAGACCTTTATGTTCAAATGCCCAGTGAATGATTGAATCGGGGCAGAGGAACCCATTGACAAATCCCAGAGCTTAATCGTGTTGTCCGTAGAAGCCGAAACCAGAGTAGTTGAATCTACAAACCTAACATAGCTCACAGTTTTACTGTGTCCAACAAATGTACACAATGGAACTTTCGAGCTGCGAAGGTCATAATAGTAAACTCTATGATCCGCTGAACCGAATGCAAGAAACCGGCTCGAATCCGAGGGGAACTGCACCGAGCACACATTAGCCTTGGTTCTGATTGTGCCAATGCTTACTCCCTGCACTAACAACAAATGTAAGAGCAACTTGTCATACATCAGGGGATTATAGGTACATTCAAAAACATTATATGGCATCACTGCTTTAAGGCCCTGTTCTTTTCAACTTAATTTTCATTCAGTTCAGCTCAATTAAGTACAGTTTAGACTCATTAAGTTTCAGTTCAGATCAGATTCATTAAGTTTTAAATAACTTGCATTCAATTCATTCAATTTTAATAAATTTTTAATAAGAATAAAGCTTATTAAATTTCGAATCATTTGAATACAACAACAACAATAACAACATTACCCCAAATGCCTAACAAGGCTCCCGCGCAAGCAGGGTAAGGGGGGGTCGGGTGTACGCGGCCTTACCCCTGTGTAGAGAGGCCGTTTCCCATTGACCCAAAAGTGGAGTTGCAATAGCTATCCGTGACTTCACAAGAAAAGAAGTTCGGACAATCATTTGAATCTAATATTTAATATCATTAAGTTGCAATAAGTTTTGTTCTGCCAACATTAAGTTTCAGTTAAGTTCAGTTCCGTTCAGTTCAGTCCAAAAGAATAGGGCCTAAACTTCAAAGGTGGTATCCATTGAGAGAGAATAATTGCCTGATTGATATTCCAAAGCTTCACAGAACAATCATCGCTCCCGCTAGCCAGCATTGTTGGATCAGCTGATGAGTAGTCAATTGACCATACTCGCCTCTCGTGTTCCTTCATTTCTAATAGCACTTGACTTCTTGTAGCATCCCACACCTGCATAGATTAAGCAATTCAACATATAATGATTAATGAACGTGTTTATTTGGCATTGCTTTCCCTGTTGTTTTCCAAAAAGAAGGCTCTCAAAAACTTTTCCTATAACATGAAAGTTTGGCTTGCAAGAGCATAATTTGGTCCTTCGTGTTAAACAATTACGACATGTTTAATATTTCTTTCCTGAAATAAAAATCCAATGCTTATCAGAAAAACTAAAAACAGAGCTTCTTAGTGCAGCATTCTAGGAAAACAATCACAAAAGCTATTGTTCTCTAGTCTACTGATACCTTAATCCAACCTCAAAAAACTCAAATGAATTCATTTACCAAATACAAAAAGAAAGAAAGAAAGAACTACATTCGGGGTGACAAATACCTGCACCACACCTTCGAAATTGCTTGAAGCAATCTGGTTTTTGATGTAACTGTTCCAGCATATACTGCTTAACTTCGATCTACTGGCCATTTCAACAACAGGGTAGTGGATATCCCGCTTTTCTTTTATAAGCGAATCACACTCAAAAACTTTAATCTTCTTATTTACACCAGCGGTAGCGAAAAATTCCCCATCCCGATCAAAACTGAGACAACACACCAGGTTCGAAGAGTTCATAAAATCGCCTTGTTTCAAATCCGCCTTCACTTTCACCCTACTGAATGACAAATACTTGCACAGCCCCTCAAGAAATGGACCAATCCATCCACTTTGCCTACTTTCAGAGTGTTGAGCTCTCGAAGCCAAGTTGTTAACGGAGCTTCTTTCTGTCACATCACTACTAATGGGTGAATTTCCAATCAATGATTTTCCTGAAGGTTTTAAAGGCCTGCATCTTGTCATAAAATAGGCAGCTTCCAATTTCTTAAAGTTCTTCATAAGTCGGGAACTTTGAAGAAGCAGATTTTCGTGATTTTCAGGGCCCTGTTCTGAATTTTGGCCATCATCAGTACTAACATCGCCCTCGTTGAGTTCAAGAATCTGAATGCCAGGTCGAAAACGTTTTCTGGAACTCGAAGAATCAGCAGTCCCAACATTACCAGATGGTGGGAGATTCAAATTCAAATTATCATCTGTCACTCTTGCAGGATTATATATACCTCCTTTGATCTTCAGAAACGTTTGATGTCTGGAAACTTCTTCAATATCGGAACATAAAAGAGAAACAGTGTCTTGTAACTTCGAAGCGGCTTCTTGTTTTCTTTGCTGTATTAAGAGAAGAAATTCAAGCAGCAACTCCTGCTCTTCAATTCTTTCTCTGAGCTTTATTTGGGCTTCACGCTCATCCAGATTTTCTCTCGGTTCATTAAGAAACTCGCTCTGTAACAATTCACTGTAAACGACAGAAGTTAAGACATAGTAATGTACTAGAAGTCAAAACATGGTTAAAGTAACTAAAACCAGGCAAAATGCATAGATAGCCCCCTCAACTTGGGACAAATGGTCTATTTGCCCCTCAACCCCCTCAACTTGCAAACACTTCAACTCTAAAAAATACACCAGTTTGCCCCTTGAATGTCACGTGTCGGTTATTGGTTAGCTTGATTTTTCAAATATTTCATTTTTCTCTCCCCAACCAGAAGTTCCCACATGGTATTAGGGGGATGAGGGAACTTTTTTCAAAGTGCAGGGGGCATTAGGCGATTTGTACCAAGTTTAGAAGGCTAATGATATATACAACCATAAAACTGACCCCATCTTTGGGCGACTGCTGGGCTCGGGATGTAGCAACCATAGGCAATAGGAGGCTTCTTTGGGCCACTTGAGCAGCAGCTGTGGGGGCAACACCCGATGTCTCAGACTAGACATAGTTCGGGTTTTGTCTTCTCTTGAGCTGAATGGGCAGAACAACTGTTCAGAAACACAACTACATCACATGACTGCAGATACAAAAACAAGGACAGTTTGACAATTCCAACGCAGACAATAGAACAAAAAAAAAGTATCAGACCTTATTCAAATCGTAACACTAACCTCGAATAGAAGAACCCCTAATCTATAAATATCAGAAGCACACGAGCTTGGAGAACCCGAAACCTCTTCAGGACTAGCATACCAACTAGCCTCCATAATCAGTATCTGCTTCATTGGGAAAGGTTGCCTCCTCTCTTTGTCCTCTTCATCATCTTCATTTACTTCGACATTCATCATACTAATTTTATCCTCCTCGGTTTCTTCCTCCCCAACCGGTACACGTGTAGCATTGACTGAACTGGACTGAATGCAACTAGCTTCTGACAAATCATTAGGCAAGGAAGAAGACAAACTTTTCACCTCCAAGTTTCGGGTATTCAAATTCAACCCAACATCCTCTTCTGAACCGGACTCAGAACACGAAGCAGACTCAATAAAGGAGACATGATTCAGAGATGTCATAACAAAACAAGAAGGTCGGACATTATGAACAACAATTCCTTGAGAATGGGCGACGTTTACAATCTCAACAATTTGCCTAAATATGTGCAAACATTCGAACTCATCAACCGGTCTTTCGGGTTTGTCCAGCCACTGCCTGAGGCTAACGCCGCCCCATTCTAGCCTATGGGCAAAAGGGTCGGCTGCAGCTTCTTCATCCCTGTAAAAACCACCCTGGTTTTCGAGGCTACGGCGCGCCAGCACAACCTTGTTAGTTTGCTTCCTGATACCCGAATCTTGAGACACAACTCTTAGATTCCTGTCTGAAACTTTTAATGTGTTTGATTCCCTAGAATGCTCTGCCTTATGCCAACCTCGCTCGGCAATACCCTCCATTTTCATCCCCCAAAGAAACCAACTTTCCAGCTTCTACCACACTCTCTCATTTCAACTCTATTCTTATCCAATCAACACATCATTTTCAAATCCCCAAAAGTAAATCGTCTAATCAGAAGTCACTCTAATGCAAATTGTCAAAGAATCTCAATAATCTCAACAATCCCAATTCCAAACAAACGATAAACGAAAAGATGCAATTTTAATACCTGTAGTAGCTGTAGCAGTATGAGCGATAAAGGAAGGATCTTTGTTCTTCTGTTGCAAAGAGGAACACTTAGCGCTCTTAAGAATCACAATTTCTCTTTAAAGAAGGAATTGCCCTAGCAAACACAAGTAAGCTGCACCACAAAAAATTCACTGCCAATGCAAACAATGGAGAGAGGATTCTCTCTCGTCTCTTCTGCTGGCTAATGGTAATGTGTTCTGTGGCTCTCTTTCTCGCTCTACAGTGCAGCTAATGATTTAATGGGTTTTTTTGTGAAGCATAGAATCAGCGCTCTTCTTATCTTACCTCTTTATTCCCTTTGGATAACGTGGCGCCACCATAGCCTTAAGCTTGTTGTCGAACCAGACGCAATTTCGGTAAATTTATAGGTTTGGTGGGGCATACTAGCATTTTTAAAAATCGCAAAATAACAAAATTCCTTAAGTGGGTATTGGGAGATACGTAATTACTAAATTAGGACTTCCTTAAAAGGAAAAACTTTGAAGGAATCCGTGATTAATCTATCAGTAACAAAGAGATTATGGTTTACTGAATGATTAAAATAATACTAATCAAACACATCGCAGTAACTGAAACAATTAGCACTAATATTGATTAATCTACTAAAATAATTAAGTGCATAATCCACGTGATTAAAGAAGTAGAAGAGTGGTTGGTGTCTTGTAGTTTGAATCTCCAATATCGAAGCAAACTGAAAACAAGAATCTTTGAATTGAGATGAGATAATAATACAATATAAGTATACACCGAAGCTCACCGCTGCCCTGCAAAATTATTATTTTCTTTTAGCACAGAAGTTTCTAATACACAAATATCTACTTTACCCTCAGTTTCCCACTTTTGCCCTCGTACAATTTGAAACTTCTAGTTTTTCTTTGTTACCTAATTCACATTTGGATTGTCCTGTTAAATAAAATTATACGAAAACATCATTTCGTGCTATTTTTCAAATAATCTACAAAATCGGTTATGATATTAAATTTCTTGAAAATCATGTAGAAATGAGCTAGAGGTCCTTAAAGTATAAAAGGGCTTAGCTTAATAATTAGAACCGAAGCTTTGAATCTAAAAGTTTTAGGTTTTAGTTCATATTCAAGTAAGGTGGGATGATGGTTTTTTTCTATTATTGTGAGTTTAGTGAGGCGTATTTTTTTAAGAATGTACATATATTACAAATGTATTACATTTTTATTAGAAAAAATGTGTTAGACTTGTAAAGACATATAATATTATGATTTCAAGTTCCTATAGTGTGTTACAGGCTTGTATTAGAAATCTAACGGATGTGTTAGGTCTCTAATTTTTCGAAAAAAATTATTCATTTATATTTGTTACTGATACATTAGACATAAAGCTAAAATATTTTTGGTGTTTTTGATTCCAAGTTCTTTTAATTTTATAAAGTTGTAATAGATTTCCATCAATTTACAAAAAGATTTCCTTATTAGATTTCCATTAAACTTCTATTAGAAATTTGTTGTGACATATTTGATAAGTGAAAAATGTACTTATAAATTAAGGCTTATTTGTGCATGAAATTTAGCTAATTAGATATGTCGGGTGCCAATTATTCACTTAATTTGCGTTTTTATGCAGATTACTATGAATAGAAGAAGACTGCTGCGTTTTGGCATATTTGGAGCTGGAAATGGACTGCAGCAGCTTGGATGACGTGGCAGCAGCTTATTGCGCCATTGTGGAGGTCCAATGAGAGGGGTAGAAGCTGAAGGGAGCTGAAGCAGGCAGAAGTGAGTCCGAATGTGGTGTTTCCACGTCTCATACTTGGAGATGAAGGCTTTGCAACTAGCTTGCAATTGGTCCACTTGCATTACTTTTGTTTTGTTTATTTTCGGCCAATGGCCTTTCTCTTTTGAACAATTGATGGCTCTATATATAGAGAGCTGCTTAGCTTTGTGATATACGGTAATGCTAAGTTTTACTTTTGTCTTTATACTTGCGTCAGTTTTATATAGAAGTATGTTTTCTTTTAAGATTGTCGCGTCTATTTACATTATGTGTGAGTAGTTTCCCAGCAATCTGGCGGGGCTTGGTTAGTGGTGTAATATTTATTTAAGTTAACAAATCCGATGAAGGTAGATTGCTGTATGTAATAACCGATCTATGAGTTCGGCCAAACTCATACACAATGGAAAGCATGAAGGACCTAACAGAGAAGTGTGACCATGGATCTTGCAGCAATCTCACTGGCATAAGGTTGTAAGTGGATAACTCTCATTCTTTTGTTTTGTGTTAAGGGTTTCTTAGGTGAATAGGTGAGGGAAACAACCTGTCTAGGCATCTTTGAATGCTTGCTTGAACGTAATGCTTAGGGTCTAACCTGTAAGTGGATAACTCCCGGGGTGAAAGCTCTATAGATCTAGGTAGCAGGGAAACTGTCGTGCCTAGTTAACTTCGTGCAAGATACCTTAAACCTTGATACTTAATATGTTAACTTAGATAAATGTTACATCATTAGTTCCCGTCAAGACTGCTGGCTAGGCTTATGTTTAGTCATATATTTGTCTTTGTAGTAATCTTTCCTGTTTAGAGTCTGTCTAGTGTTAAGTTTGCTGCAATCTTTTATTTACTGTTTTATTCAATCATCATCTCTCAAATTAAAGTAAAATCAAACTCTACTAGATTACCTATAGGATTGATAATTCACACGCTTGCTCCCTGAGAAATACGACACTTGGTCTCACTGGCTATATTACGCAGCGATCTAGTGCACTTGCTAGAGCGTCACGTTCAGCCGCATCAAACGTCACTTTGGGGGCTGCCAGGGACGTGATTTTGGGGCAGCATTGCCTGGAATTTTTCAGCTCCAATTCTTCTTATCTTTTTTGTTATTTCAATGATATTTTCAGTTTGATTTTATTCAATTATGAGTAGCTAAACTTTTGTTCTTTCAGTGAAGTCAATTTCGAAGGTCATAGTTGGATTGTGAAACTAGGTTTTATCGTTACTTATCTTTGATTCTCAACTTCTCAATCTAATTCAATTTCATTATTATTCAAGTTTTAGTTTCGAGTTGGATCCCTTGAATTCTTTGCTTGACTCATATATTGTTATTTGATTAATTATAGAACTCGCTAGTGGGATTTATAATTGATTTAAGTAACAAACGAATTGATGGGATTCGTAGTTGAGATTGAGTCTATTAAGCTATTTTCATTCTTGGTGAATTATCTTGATAGGAATTGGATCTTGAGACCTTAAGACTAATTCTGTGATTGAATCTATATATTGGGTATGGGTTATCATAGAGTTTAAGAATTAATTAATAATTTAGTAAAAGATAATCAATTGTGATTGATGAATCGACACGGTTGAACCAATTGATTGCAAAGTAAGGTTATATTTTATGTTCTTGATCTATCTAACGAAAGCCTAAGAAAGCAAAGTCGACCAAACCTGTGAAAAACGTTTTATTGTATGCATAACCTGCCATATTTATATATGTTGTAAACACGTAGCATGAGAGCTTCTGAAAAATACTTTAAATGACCAAAGGTGTCAACTGTCAAGCTTAAACAGACAAAAAAATTATTTGGGACTGTTTTTTCAAGCAGTTTTTCCTAAAAGCAGCAGATTATATTTTAGAAAAGCTGTTTTGACAGTTTTCAACTTATTTATATAAAGAATCAAAATGCACGGTTAAAATAAAAAAAAATGATGTTATATGAAAAGTTTGTGATATCAACTTTTAGAGACACCAGCTCTGACAACAATGCCAAATAGACCCAAAAAATACATAATAGATTGGTATACATTAAGAATGAAACAGGAATCTCACATGCAAAACGATATTTGAACTAATTGGCTTTTAATCAAGTGATACATCTTCCAATGTGTTGGTGGGAGATCTTGTATTCGACACCAGCCTTTTAAAGAATTTATTAATATTTAAAAAAAAAAACTATATTTGAAAAATAAATCTAAAAATGGTCAACTTATAAACTAAATATATAATCACTCCACGATGGAATCTGAGCCGTTGAAAATAAGTTCTAAAGTGGGTCCTCACATCAGTGTCCTCTCATGCGTCGGTTTGTCGGTAGCTCAAATTAAAACCGCGTCATTTATTATTTTATCTATTCCTTTTCTCTTTGCTGATTTTTATATTGCTATTCTTTCTGGTAGGAAATATTTCTCTATTATTATAATATACTAGAATACAACAAAACATTAATAATGAATAAGGTATACCATGAATATAAAGACTAATGATATACATGTATTCTTATTTCTATTGCATAAGCCATGCGTATCATTGTTTCAGATACATTTAACCGAACATAAATTTAAATTTTCACACAAATTAATGTACATCATCTAAGACAACCGTAGTATTTAAGTTATAATTTTCTCATATTATATTACATTGATATAAGATATTATGATATGAGCAAATTTATGATAGTTTTACAAAATAAAACTAAAATTAATAATATATAATTGGGTTTCAACAATGTAAAATTGAATATCACTTCATTTT
>CAOJBJ011103539.1:0-13245 GCA_948291685.1 Euphorbia celastroides | reverse complement strand
CAGCCGAACCAGTAAACCCTTTGTTCTGAAGCTTAAACCACTCTCGAATGATTTCCCAAGAGCTCTCCTTTTTGCTGCAGAAATAGTACTGGTTTTCTTGGTCTTTCGCCTCTAGGTCTGGACCCTCCATTAATGGCGTCAGTGGCTGAACTGTGCACCATCTTTGTTTCGATGACGGCCTTTGTGATGGCCGTTGTGGTGTTCTTGATGAACCCATTTCGGATCTTTGATTGTTCGTTGTTCTTTGGGGGTTATTGGAGTTGGATTTAATGGGGTTGATTGTGTGTTTTTGAAGGTGGAAAATGGAGGAATTAAAAGAGACAAAAGTGACAGCTTATCAAAGAGAGGGATGTGTTGTGTATTGATTTATATCAAAGTATTGGACTAGTTCCGCATTTCAGTTGGCAACGCAGATCGGGTATTTGAAACGAAGTGAGAATTAATTTAACAAATAAATTAGAAAATAATATAGAGTCCAATCACTAATCTTAAGGCTAGATAAGTGCTAATTATCACAACTTAAAAACTTTATTGAAAGATGTGAGTATTTTTAATTGTGATTAAGCTTTGAACAAATATATATACGTAGCAAATACCATAATATTTAAAAGAATCATTATATTGAATTGTTGTTTTTTTTTCTTTAATGTTCTTTTTTGATTCTTTTATGTCTTTTGAGAGGAGTATGATTTGATTATGTTTTGTCTTTTTTGTGTGGCTCTAAGTGTGAGTGTAAAGAAAAATAAAAATATAGATCGCTGTAAGTTTGCCATTTGACTGGATTTGTGCAAAGTGATTTTGAGGAAAAAGTTTAAATTTGATTACAATTTTGGGAAACAATAATGTTGGAGCAATAACATGAATAATCAACCATTGATTCCTGAAAAAAAAAAATTAGCGGAGCTCCAAACTATTAAAATGTTTATTTGAAAATGTTGATAAGAGGACAAATCACAAATTATAGTGCAATCTTCGCTACCATTGAACCGAACAACTCGAATATTTCACTTATTTTGAAATATTATAATTGTTATCGTCAACAATTATACCGCATGTGTATATGTATATTGGAAACCCCTAATAAGTTGGTTTGCTTTTGTCTTTAGTTGATCTTACTTAGATTAATACTTGGTACAAGTAGACCCTCAATTTGCTCTCCATTTGTTCCCCTAATAATAAAGATTCCTTAGATCTTCCTTTAGACATATATCTTTCTCGGAAAATGACACAACACATTCATTATTTTATATTCATTACCGTCAACAAAAGCAGACCAAGACTCCACACCCACATTTTCTTTTCTGCATCCCAATGTTATCCTATATTTCTTAAGGAACAAAAGTTGAATATAATTTTTAGTGTGGTTGGATGGGTATAATGGCAAACAAGCGACTCGAACTTCACTCCCGAAGCCGAATTTTCGATGCATGTAAATCTTTTTTAGAAATATGTTAATGGTTTGCATTGGTATAACTATAGATACCCCAACATATAGAATTTTATAAACACTAAAATATTTTTATGATAGTCTCATAGTGGTTGACTAGCTATGAGATACTATGTTACCAGAGAGATTTCGCATATACCAGTTGGTTGAGTCGGATGAGAAACACAATTTTTTTCGCATTGTTTGGGTTAAGACCACATAAATGTGTATGGAGAAAACTAGGTAGTTTATCTCATTTCTTGAGCCTTTGAAGCACTCGATTCTAGATTCACTGGCTATTCCACTGCATACTGATAAAAAATATGGATATGTATGTTATTTGTATAGGTATTTGCTTCTCTCAATTTTAGTTTAGTGTCTTTATGATCATTCTCACGACTATTGTAGATAGACTTGAATCGGAGACATTGCTTAAAAAATGAGTTCTCAGAGCTCAAACTAACAACTAATAGTTTTTTTCATTAAACTGAAAATGTATAAATTTACTTTTCTCTTTTTTTATATAATAATTTTAGCCTATTGTTTAATCATGGATCGATAGAGTAGAGTCACATTTGTTTGCAAAGTGGTCCCATAAAAGTGTATTTTTTTATAGAAAATGTGAAGTACAATCCAAGGACAAAGTTTCTGTTTAATTTTTTTTTTTTTTGTTTCTTGAAAACACAAGAGTGGATTAAATATTAATGACTCCCAAGTTTAATTTTTTTTTTATGAAACCCAAGTTTAATTTTTTTATTTGAATTATTTAATAGCAAGTTAATTTCATTAAATTTATTAGATGGTTAATTAATATGAAACAGATGGCAGATATATAAACATGGTGATGAGTCGGCATCGTGGTGGAGAGGCGGTTGAAGCCAACCTTATCTACTTTTTAGTTTTTTCTATTTATTTCTAGGGAGTGGTTGAGAAGTTATTTTCATTTTTTTTTAATAATGAGAAGTTATTTTCATTAGTTTCTGATTTTAAATTATGTTTTTTATTCGACAACTATAATACCTCACACATACTATACATTTTTTTACAGTGATATTCGAAAAACGGGTTTCGGATCTGTTTGGTAAAACTGTTATCATTTACAATTGTTGTTATATTTCTTATTAAATATGGTTAATGGATGCTTGAATAGTTTAAACATGTTATTATGTTACAGAATCTTATGACAATATTATGCATCTTATACACTTTCTAATATTAGTTTAATATAAAGTTGAATCCTTACTATTAAATGGGCCCACTACAGCCTGAAATCCAGACCTCGCACAATAGCCTAGGGCCCATCATCTACAATACGGTCCTTTAACTGGGCCTTGGGCCAGTGTAGAGATTCGTTTTTTGGGCCCTAGCTAGGTTTAAAATAGGCCCATTAGCAATTATGAATTGGTGTATTTGTTAGTAATATTAAAACTTCAAGCATTAATGTATAAGGGTTATCAGTATTCAGTAATCACTAATCAATGTTAATTAAGCACCAAAAGAAAAGATGCTACAGATAGTTAATTTAATTTTTAGATTCAGATCTACTAAATATTAGTCATACACAATAATTAGGCGAAAAATCTTGCCCAAAATAAGGACGGTACAAGTCAACTCTAATGTTAAATTATTTTGTATATTAGAAAATACATATAATATGATTAGATGCATAATATTGTCAATATAAAATTTCTGCTCATATCCAACTGAATCATTTAAAGATTTAAATCTCAAAGTATTTCCTTAAGCAAAATATAAATATTGCATCATTTCGTTTTTTTTTTCTTCTATATTTGTAGAACCCTTTTTCTTTTAATTTTTATAATATTCAAGTTCGAACTACATAGCTCAAATTTTAATTAAAAAATAATATAGGCAACACAAGTAGTTTTGGTAATAAGTTTTTCCTTTTTCGTTGTTTTGTGTGTGTTGGATTTTTGTTAGCTAATATTTTTCAGTAAGTAGCAGATTCTTTAATATGTATAGAAAAATTAGATGATAATTCTTCTTTCATATGAACATATATTTTATCAGTAAATATATGACATTCTATTGTTCAAATTGGATAACATATTGATTGGTTAAAATTAACACGCAATCTCTAATTATTAAAAATAATGTCCCAATCCCAAGTGAAATATTATAACAAAAATTATGCATATACATTAGTTTTTGCTTCTTTATACTCTTCTTCTTCCAAGGTATCATAAAGTGTTTCTCCTCTAGTCTCTTTTACAAATATAACACACAAACCGCTAATTCCTATCATCAAACCGAATAGTCCATACGAGATAAACTTACTTTTATGTCCAGCAGCGACAACCATTGGAGCAAATGCTCCCCCGAGTGAAATAGCTTGCCTTACCATCGATAAAGCCGAGTTTCTCACACTTGTGGGAAACAATTCCGTCACGAATATCATGAGAACATCAACCACAATGCAAGCACAGAAAAACGACACTGTTTCTAGCACTATCTCAAGATTTGCTGACAGTTTCGTCGCTAAAACTACTAGAATGCTACAAATCCCACTTATAGTGCTGAAAATTAACAAAGAACTCTTCCGATTTAGCTTGGGAATGAGAACGAATGTGACCAATGATGCTGGCAACTCTGACAAGGCATTGAATGTCGTGCTTAAATAGAGATTGAAGTTCGAATTTTCGAGTACGAATGGCATTCCTAAGTATACAATTCCACTTCCGAACCCCATCACCATTACCACTAATAAGCGACGAAACGCCCAACTTTTGGCGACGAAAACCTTGATGACGGAGAAAAAATCACGATTGATGTTATTACTTTCTGCCATATGGAATTTCCACACGGGAAAATCGTCCGATTTGACCGATGAAATTCTTCTTAGAACCGAAATAGCTTCTTCATTACGACCGCGACAGAAAAGCCATCTAGGAGACTCAACGGCGACAAAATGAACTAAAACAGAATACAAAACCGTCGGAATTGAAGTCCACAAGTACATTAGTCTCCATGACGAGTCTCTATTCACATATGCAATCAGAGGCAAAGACAAGAAACCCAAAGTGAAAAAAACGTAGCCAAAAACCCCAACTTGTCCTCGCCACTTTTTACAGACGACTTCCGTCGCTAAAACAAGAGCACAAGTACCAATTGTAGCACGGCCAAACCCATTAACAAATTTCAACCCGGAGTACACCCAAATGTTAGGCGAGAAAACAATGAGTAATGAAGAAAAACCCATTGTTAAACACGAGATTAAAAGCATGTTTTTTCTCCCTAAACACGAATCGGCTAGAGTAGCTAATATCATACCTCCAATGAGACAACCAAAGAAGAACGAAGAAGCTGGGAGGCCTTTGAGAAGAGAACTTGAGCATTGAAGATCCCATTCCGATATTACCGAAGTATAGATTGGCTTATCCCATTCCCAAGTCGAATTTTTCGGGAGATTGCAAAGCGAAAATTGATCAAAATTTGCATCACAAGATGAATTTGTGCAGTGCCAAGTCGGTTCGGCTTCAGTGAAGACACTAATGAATATCTGTTGTGCATCAAAAACCCATGAAAATGATACTAAAATGGCTATGACAAATTGGGTGAAATTGAAATTTCCTAAGTATTGTTCAATGGTTTCATCAAGAGGGGGGGAATTTGATTTGGATTGGGAGAGAAGAGGAGTTGGATCAGCCATGTTCTGTCAAGGGAGAAGAAATGAGAGTGATTTTTGTTTTAGTGTATTTAAGTTTCTGTTTGTTCTTGGTTGGTTATAAAGAAACGCATTGACTTTAATGACAACAACAATAAATAATGAATAATAATAATTATAGTAATATTATTATAATAATAAAAATATCTCATTTTACAACCCTGCAGCTTAAATGGTTAAACAACCGAAGGACGTTGTAAAAATATTTAAAATCAAATTCACAACTATTGTTTTGGTGTCGGGAAAAAAGCCAGTTGTTAAAGTTGTTGTCAGACACATTTAATTTGTGAAAAGAGATTTAAATTTGAATTACACTAAATATATAGTAGTTATGACGAGACTAGAGTTTATCAACTAAGTGTTGAAGACGTAATTTAATTGGAAAAGAAATATTTCACACTTGTACTTAGAAAGGGGTCAAATATATGCGAAAAGGTGAAAAATTGAACCACGTTTGTCAAAGGAAGTTATAATTGTTATACCATGTTCTAAGCGTTCGTGTATTAATTTAATATATGTAACACAATCATGAGATTATATTATATTAGTCACTTGATAAGCAAGATAATTTAAAAAATTCAAACATTATTTCATATAGCTAGTGCATACAAGATAATAGCTATATATTAAGGTTAATTTGACTCTTTGTTATCATATATGATAATTTACTATCAATATCTTCATTGTAAAATGCAATTTTACTTCAATATGATGTAGCTAACGATTATATTGATACAAGGAGACATAGAAATATTCTATTAGAGTGTTTAATATTTTTTTCTTTTTTCATTATTAGGTGTTTGATTACGATTATTTTTCGCTATTTTTTAAAAATGTTATCATTGATAACAAATAGCTCTAAATGATAGCCACAACCGACAACAACGAATCGTTAAAGGCAAAAGTAAATGGGAATAAACTCCAAGATTTCTAACCACCATGCAAATTGTCAATAATATGAAAGAATTAAATATAATACAATATATTTTTATGTGGTAGACTTAGTGGTACAATATGTGATCAAAATACAGAATATAACAGCTCATTTTCTTTCTGACTATTATTTTATTTTGATCATCGATGATCATGTGAAGGATGATCAAACTTTTCAAGAAGATTATTGTTGAATTCTTGATTTGAGTTGTTTGTTTATTCACATAAGTGTGATCACAATAACATTATTCAGTTTGCTTCTATCAATCAAATTTGTATTTTTATTGGATTAAATAATGTAGTTCTCATTTAAAGTGAAGTTCACTCATTCAATAATAGATACAGTTATTGCAAGCATATTTTATAAAAAAAATCACCTTCAAGTCTGATGGACACCTGAGCGCAAGAGGTGTTAGAAATAATATACGTAATATGATTTAAGTTTTACTTATCAACTTAACCTTTTACTTCAAACAATTTCGCCGTTTTTATTTTGAGCATCAAACAACAGTTTAAGTATTTGACAACACTTTTCTATTTCATGTAGAGGTACGACAGAAGCACGTAAACACCTCATATTTTCATTTCTTTGTTGCACCACTTTTTATTTTTAGTTGTTTCAAAATAAAAAGCTACTAATAACAAACAAAATCATTGGACGATAATGAATAAACTAAAAATATTAGAGATAAACAACTATTTACTCCAAAAATGTTTTTAATTAGGTCCACTACTCCACCTCAACTTTTCTATTGTAGTTTTATACTAATGAAATTTTAGATTTTTTATTTTATTCAGTCCCAGCCCTCTTGTTCATTCTCTCCCCCAAACCACCTTTGCCGACGGCTTGCCGCCTACCCACCGACGATGACCCAGCCGACGCCACGCCGCCGACCAATCCTCCCTATTGTCGATGTTTTCGGATCTCACCAAAATAAGAGAAAAATTGTCGGGTCTCATCGTTTACTATTAGATCTTGTCGTCGCCTCCTGCTCCCTCAGATCCCGCCGTTGCTCGCCGTTGTCCTCATATCCATATCTATAATGTCAAGTTGTAAACCTATAATGATTTATAATGTCATTTTGTAACCCTATAATAATCTATAATGATCTATAATGTCATTTTATAAATATATAATGATATATTTTTTAGAAACTCTAATTTTTGTTGAGAGCCACGGATTTGGTGGTTTTTCATGGTTCTTCCTTATATTTTAAAAGGATCCTACCATACCATATCATCTCTTGTTTGGTTCCATGATTCTCTTAACTTTAAAAAAATCATACCATACTATACCACATCATACAATACCATACTTTAATGAACCACGGAGAATCATAAGCCAAACACAAGTAATTATTTGTTCTCACAATTTTTAGTCTTTTTTGATGAACAGAAGTGAGCCGCAATAGAAAACTGTAAGTAACCTAAACAAGTGATGCAAGCCCAAAATCTGTTTAATCCAGATCTTTGTGTGAACTCAATTTTTTGGGCCACATATGTTTACAGGCTTTTCAATTGTTGGCTTACATGACACAACAAAAATATGTTTTTTTTTTTGAAACGTCAAAATCTTCATTAGAGTGTAAGTTTTCATTTTTCACTAGTTGACTTTTTTCCCTATTTTTATCATAGTGATATTTATCTACAATGTTGGAAACCTCTAGTAGCTTTATTGACTAATAATCGAACATTGGTTAGACTTGTTCGCGTGCTAGACATATGAGATTCTTACTAAGACCCGTTGAAACTTGAGCACACTAACATCTGAAACTTAGCGGAGTGGGCTTGAAATTTTTGTATTGGAGTCAGGTGTGAACAAATTATACACAACCAACACTAAATTATTTAGGTTTTTTAAAAATACTTTTTCGAAATCATTAAAACCCTATTTTGCGTTTTCAACCAAAATGAAAAGTTAGATGAGTTTATACAAATTGTAAAGGTCAATCAATGTATCAGTGTTAAACTTAATTTGACAATCGCATAGTTACATATTTTAATTTTATTAAAAATAACTTTTTCAAAATTTGTTAAGATCATATTTGTTATTTTTTATCTTCACTTCTTGCATCTCGTGACTGATTGATAGACTTGGATGCACTGTAGTAGAGATCTATATAGTTCGAACTCTCAACCTAATTTTCTTGATATATATTTTTATAAATTGATTATCATTATGTGATGTTACTATATCTATAATTTTAGTTTTAGTTTTAATTCATTTCATTTATTTTCAATGGACGCACTTCACGGATGTTTACCATGAGCCGAGCCGGTCGGAACTCAGCGTCTGTAAAGATCTACAATGATATACTTATTACATCTAAAATCGTGTAAAGGCCATGTACATGGACGAAGATAGGGGAAAAGAGAAACCTAGCCGCGTGGACTGTCCCCCGAGCTCCAATCCTGGCTCCGTCACTGGCCATGTAGTCCAAAAAATGACAATCAGGATGCATTGTCACGTTATAGTGATTGAAATATTATGAAAGAAATCTCAATCATTCACCTTCACTATATATTAATAAAAAATTGCAATATGGGCATTAATTATTCATACCCACAGGAATATTTTCCACGCTATTGGTTTCGATCTGCAACTTGTTTCTTATAAGCTATAAGTTCAAATTTGATGTCTATCAGACTATCACCGCCCTTTTGCCCATAAAATTTCCGTCTTGCAAAATATCATACAAAATAATGTATATTAATCTTATTAACGTTTCTTCTTAAAAAATCAATGCTTATCAAACTCTAAGATAATTAGAAAATTTAAGAAAAAAAATTGAAACTCCATAAATTGGGAACAAATTAAACACATGCACACGCAAGCGCACACACATAGCCTAAGGAAGCTAAGATTAAAATTTGAGAAATAATTGACAATCACAAAAAGTTTTGAAATTTTGCAATCTAGTCCCTAAACCGAAAAGCGTAAAAGTAAAGGCCTAATTGACTCTATCAAGAATGATCAATGGCATGTAACAATTTAAGAAACTAGTCGAAAATCAATAAAATCCGATCATATTCGCGAAAGCTTATGAAAATCACAAAATTCGCAATCACTAGTTTTTCGAATCCTCCTTCCCCAAGTACACAATAGACATACACACCTACATCACTAATGTTATATAATTTTATATTAGGACCAAAGACATTAAAATATTATTTCAAAACTTGTAATTTTTTCTTGCTTTATATATGAGGCATGTTGACATCTTGATTTAGTATAGTAAAACTCTTATTGCATATGGCAGACTCAACTCCTCTTCTTTCCCAATCCAAACAAAACTCTCCTTCTCTTGATGAAACCATTGAATTATGCTTAGCAAATTTTAATTTTACCCAATTTTCTATAGCCATTTTCGTATCAATTTCATGGGTTTTTGATGCCCAACAAACCTTCATAAGTGTTTTCACTGAAGCCGAACCGAAATGGCATTGTACTAGCAATTCATCCTGCAAATCTATCGATCAATTTTTGCTATGCAACCTCCCGAAAAACTCGACATGGGAGTGGGATAAGCCAACCAACACTTCAGTAATATCGGAATGGGATCTTCAATGCTCAAATTCACTTACCAAAGGCCTCCCAGCTTCTTCTTTCTTCTTTGGCTGCCTAATTGGAGGTATGATCTTGGCTACTTTAGCCGATTCATGTCTCGGGTGAAAAAATATGCTTTTTCTTTCGTGTTTAACAATGGGATGTTCTTCATTTCTCATTGTTTTTTCTCCTAATATTTGGGTTTATTCCGGGTTGAAATTTGTTAACGGGTTTGGTCGTGCTACAATTGGTACTTGTGCTCTTGTTTTAGCGACGGAAATCGTCGGTAAAAAGTAGCGAGGACAAGTTGGTGTGTTTGGTTTCATTTGCTTCACTTTGGGATTCTTGTCGTTGCCTTTTATTGCATATGTAAATAGAGATTCCTCTTGGAGGGTTCTCTATTTATGGACTTCTATTCCGACAATTTTGTATTCGGGTTTAGTTTGTTTGTTCGTCGCTGAATCTCCTAGATGGCTCTTTTGTCGCGGTAGAAATGAAGAAGCTGTGTTAGTTCTTAGACGCATTTCATCGTATAAATTCGATGAATTTTGTGATTTGAAATTCGACGCTAAAGAAGCCAAGAATAGCGATGACAATAATGATATATTCTCGACGATCAAGATTCTCACAGACAAAAACTGGGCCTTTCGTCGATTATCAGCTGTTATGGCAATTGAATTCGGAACTGGAATTGTATACTATGGAATGCCATTAGGGCTCGGAAATTCAAATTTTAATCTCTACTTGAGCACGACTTTCAATGCCTTGTAGGAGTTTCCCTCATCTTTGGCGACGTTCATTCTCATCCCGAAGCTAAATAGGAGGACGTCGCTATTGATTTTCAGTACTATAAGTGGAATTTGTAGCATTTTGGTCGCTATAGTGGCAAAGTTCTCGACGAATTTGGAAATAGGGATGGAAATGGTTTCGTTCTTTTGTGCATGTACCACGTTCAACATTTTGCTAATATTTACTAACGAATTGTTTCCGACATGCGTGAGAAATTCTGCCATATCAATGGTGAGGCAAGCACTTGTTCTTGGTGGCGTGTTTAGTCCAATGGTGGTCACTGTTGGAAGGAAAAGTAAGGCTTTGTCGTATGGGATTTTCGAGTTAATGATAGGGATTTGTGGTGTTTGTGTGTTATTTGTAAAAGAAACTAGAGGAGAGACCATTTGTGATACAATAGAAGAAGAGGAGTGTAAAGAAACAACAACATGTTGTTAGATGTAGAAAATTAATTTTTGATCTCGTCTTTAGTTCAATTTTGAAGGTAATTCAACGCTCTAGTTCACTTTGTATTTGGTTAAATTATTGTACATTAAAGTACTTCTGTAAAAAAAAGTATTACTTTTAAATTTCAAATAAGTGTTAAAAAACTTTGAATGCTAGTCGAGCTGCCAGAATTTTCAAGACTTAAACGGGACTTACGTAGATTTGTATTTATTAAAAAATATTAAATAATATAATAAAATACAAAAACATATATTTTAAATAATGTTTTCAAAATCATTAGATGCTAAAAGGATAACAAGCTAGGTACTTCAAATTCTTGCATAAGACTCTCTTTTCTTGCTAAGGCTCAAAATGACTTAACAATTGAGTGAATATTTCAATGTACCATTAATTTTACCAATTAAGCTATTGTTTAGGATTGTCTCTAAATCATTTTCCTTCACTAGTATTAGAGTTTAACTGGTGCATAAAAATGAATTGACGGCTAGTCGACAACACTTTAGAGCTATATCACACTGTTTGAGCTATAAAAAAAAAGTCACAGAATACCTCAAATTTATGAATATTGCTACCAAATACACTATGCTAAATGGATATTTATAATTAATATCTTATGCATCTTCTTAATTATTATTAAAAAAAACATCTTCATAATTACTTTTTTGAATAATTAATAAATTCTTAAAGAAATTGAATTTTAAATCAAAGACCTTCCACCAACACATTGTAAAGTATATCACTTGATCAAAGGCCAATTGGTATCTTAATAATTACTTTTAATCATCTATTGTGATGTAAATGTCATATTCATTATATAACGAGACGTAAAAAATTTCATCCAATCAGACCAAGTTTGGTCAATTTTTCTGACATGATTATTTGGATTTGAATCTTGATAATCATCAAACGTCATGAAACTTTCATTATTCCACTTGATTATGATTAATGTTCATGTATCAAGAGATGAAAAAACTCCATTTTCATGACCTTCAAAAGAAAACAAGACGTACGAGATTGATAGACCATTTTTTTTAAAGAAATATTGCTAAACCAAATTAAACAAACTATTAAATTCATAAACTAATTTTCTTTGAAGAAATTTAAAAAACGATTCTAAAATTTGAACTCCATATTAAAATTAGAATTTGATGTTGTGAAATCAATCTAGAGATAAAAAAAAACCTCTATAATTTAGCTTGCACGGAAAATATAAAAATCACGAACACAACACTTATTAGAAATAAACTCTGCTTATACATCATTTCTATGATTCACCTTCTCTAGATAATCTAAAATGAAATTTTTACAACAATAATCTATACCATAAAAGTTTCACAAAATCAATACTTAGCAGTACAAATTAATTTTTTTTGCCGTTAGATACAATATTTTTTGCAGGGAATTTAATTTCGGTATAACTAATCAAAATTCAAATATTTAAGTAAATTCGACTGAAATATTTTTGAAGTTTAAAAAATTTCCATTTTGTGTTTTTTCGGTAATCTGATCTTGAATTCCTTTGTCAGTACACAAGTTCCAATACAATGTGCTTATACATTATTAATTTTTTTGGATATATTTACTAGTAATATTGTCGTATATATTTGTATGGAACAAGAATATTGATTAATGTGATAAAATTAATAATTTCTGAGTGTGCATTGACAGTGCAGAGTAAGTAGCTAGCTAATCAGCCACTTGGAGGATTATAATTTATATGAAAAATATGCAGAATATGAAAGTTCTAGTTCTGCTAATTTTGATACTTTGAATGAATAATAAATAACTGATGCTTTTCTGTAAAATTATTTGTTAAATAATTGTTCTGATTTAATTTGTTTGTATATATCTAGAGATTGGAATCACACCATCCATTTGCTCTTTGTCTTGTACCAATCAATGTTGGGTCTTACTTTAAATTTAAAAAAAAATACATTATAATAAAAATAGTGTCTAATTGACCTATGAATGAGGCAGATTTCCGAATTTGTTGGAAATCTGTAAGATAAAATAGGGAATTCTTATGTAAAATTCCAAGGAGAAATAGAGAATTTTTAATTTTTAAATTGTTAACAGGATTGTGATAGTATTTTCAGTCCGAAAAATCCTCTAAACTAATTAACATTATACAAGTATTTATACTTATTAACTTTCAACTGAATTAACCACCAAACAACATCTTACTACTACCGCTTTCTTAAGAAAATGAAACAAAGCGTAGAGAGTTATGCGTTTAAGCTTCACTATTGACCTAAATTAGCAATAAATTGACATTCTTTCTCTTAAAAAATAATTGAATTAATACTTATAATTTTTCTGAAGTATGGCTGTCAAATTATTTCAATTAAATGTACAAGGAATATAAAATCTTTTCACCACATCTTTAATGAAAATGAGGATGAGAAATTAATTTTATCC
>CAOJBJ011102443.1:0-12280 GCA_948291685.1 Euphorbia celastroides | reverse complement strand
AACGATATTATTTGAACTTCATCTTTGTTTGCACTATATAATTATATGTTTTATTTAATGATTTAAGTGAAATTTCGTTTAGATAACTTACTAAAATTAGTTTTATAAATTAGTTGTGTTGAAATTTTAAAATTTTTCATTGTTTTGTACGGACCCGTTTTGGATCCGTTTTAAGATTCGGATCCATAGGATCTAGATCCTAATTTTTTGGACCCGACGGATCCGTATCCAGATCTGGATCCCTTTTAGAAAACGAATCTGGATCTGGATCCATAAAGAACCAGTCCAGATCCGATCTGTGCCCATCCCTAATCCAAACGAAGGGAAAAGATGCAAGACTAAAAACGCACAGTTTTTGACAATCGGGACAAACTCCATAAATGGGCTTCTAAACTAAATGGACATGCTTGTGGGTTCTTGAGAGGGGAAATGTCACAAAGGGTCTTAGTACCAAATTTAATTTTGGACCCACGTACTGAATGGGTGGTTGCGTGAAGGTAGGATAGTTGAAACAATAGAGGTTGCACGTGTGAAATTTGTACTTGGATTCAAAATTGAATTTTGTACCGGGAACCTGATATAGCTTTCCCACAAATAGAGGCAAGTTTCGTGTCAATTCTAATTGTTGACATCATTTGTCATTTGTCTTGTAGTGATCGAAAAATAATTTTATAGTTTCTAATAGATATATTAGCTAGGTAGCTGATAAGTGATAAGCCTGATATTATGGGAATATCCCATAGTATTTCGTTTCTTTGGCATTTTGAACTCTTCTGCTTGAACGAAAGAATGCACAAAGAAAAAAAAGTGGTATAACGCATCAGGACTTTCTTGAAGTTTTCTTAAATTACACCTGTCCCCCTAAATTTTCAAGTGTGCCTCTCGTCTCCCTGAACTCGCAAAAGTGTATCTATTAGCCCACTTCAACTTACAAAAATACACCACTTTGCCCCCTAAATGTCACGTGTCGACTTCTAATTGGCTTGACTTTTCAAAATTTTTCATTTTTTCCGTCCAACCATATGTTGACATGTGGAATTCCTAGGTTTAAATGTATTTTTTTGACAAGTTTAGGGGAATGAGAGGTTCTTATGAACAAGTTTAGGGGGGCGAGAGGCACATTTATAAATTTAGGGGGCCGATGAGCTATTCGGGACAACTTCAAGAAGGTCCCGATGTATTAGACCAAAAAAAACTCGGATGCTATAGTTCTAACAAATAAGGCGTATTTAAATTTGTAGTTTTATGAAAAACATAGAAACCAAAAAATTCACGTACATAGAGTAGAGTCATCCTTATTGTCCGACACAAACAAAGCCCTTAAGAAAATCATATAACTTAACTTTTTAAAAATGTCATTTTCTTTATATTGTAAGTTGACATGTGAGATTCTGGGAGACAAACTGGTACACTTTTGCAAGTTAGAGGTGTCAAATTGATACAATTTTACAAGTTCACTAGGTAACAAAGACCTTTCCAAAGTTATGAGATAGGATTTTTGAGCCGATTTCAGAGGCCAGTAATGTATTCGTCCTATAGTTCAAAAGTTTATGTGCATAAGATTATTACGTATTTGATATAGTATTCGAGATCTATAGACATGAAACTATATAGATGTAGTTGTTTCGTACTTTTTAAGCCCAACACACCTTTACGTACATAAGCCAAATATATCATTATATTTCCCAACTTGTCTCCAAGAGAACTGATGTATCTCTAAACTTTCTAAGTTGGATTAGGATTCTCTAAAGTTCAAAAATAATTTTAGAGAACATTTGAGCAAAATCCAACTATCTATTTCATCTTGAATGACTTGGATTAATTACATAACTCCCAACAAAAATCCTTTTCTCACTAAATTTGTGTCTATCTCTCTCTAACTTTATTCTAAAGTTACTTTAGAAAATCATTTCCCTTCTAAGTTACCGCATAGCTCTCTTAATTAACTTTCAAAAAGTTCATCTCTAACCGAGTAATTAACTTAAGTTTTCAAAAGTCAAGGTGAACTTTAGAATTTGAGAGAGCTACAAAATTACTTACAAAAGTCAGGGGGAAGCAAGTTATTTTGGGATAAGTTGGAAGACCTGTTGAAGCGTTAAGTGTAAATATTCCAAAAGTTGTATATGTGAGAGATGAAGTTGTTATTACTTCTTTTAGGTCAAATGTATTAGTACTTTCCGAACTTGAAAACTTTCGCCAAATGTCTCTCTAAAGTTTCAAAAGTTCTAATTTGCAGTCTAAACCATGCCAATTTAGAGACATATTAGCGCTCTTTTAGCAAGTTGGAAGGTTAAATTGAAATTTTTGAAAGGTCAGAGTAACATCCAGCTAAAAGGTGCCAAACCCAAAAATTCTTGATGCACCCGGAGAATGTTTCTAAATTGTGAAGCTTGAAACAAAGTGATGATATAAGAAGAGACGAGTGAAGAGTTAGTACCGTGGGTGTAAGTCCAGCTGAGAACAGTGCTTTGTTTGCCAATTTAACCCTCATGGAGGTCGAGACCATGGATATTGGTAGGGATCATACTGCTGAGTTGGTGTAATCTGCTACCGAAAACCTCATGAAATTTCTCTGCTGCAGACTTAATCTCTACTTCTGCTTCCAATTTCTCCACTAAACTCATTTTATTTTTTCTTTGCTTTTCACAATTCACCTACGTTCAATATATTGCTACCACCTGCTTGCCTTTATATATATATATATATATATATATATATATTTGTTTTCTATGCCTTTTGATATATACGCAGTTGGACTTCGATCATCATCAAGGTAAAACGTATGGGTAAGTGTATGAATATGTAGACATGTTTTTAAAAACCAAAAGCCCCAACCCTTGAAAATTTCAGATGATGTGTACATGTTCCTGAGCCGTATGTACAATGCATAATTTTGTTCATAACATCCTACCCGGTATCAGAAAATCTGTGTTCTTTTTAAAAAAAAAAAAATTGACTAAGGCTTCTCATATTTGTGGTCCGAACCTGAAATCTCTAGAGTCCGCAAATTCCATCTTAATCAATAGGCTAAGGCTTCAATTACTCTGGTATCAGAAAATTTGTCTATTTAAAGAATAATAACTTTAAATCTACAATATTATACGGATCTTATTGTTGTGGATCTTCAAAAAAATTCTGTTGGGAGAAAAATTTATAGATTGCATTTGTACTCGTTTTTTATTATTAATGTTTGAATTATGGAATATAGCATGAAAATCATCCTTAACTTGGCCTGAGTTGTCATTTGTCACCCCAAACTTTCCAACGTTTCACTTTACTTGAAAAGTCAAATCAACCAGAAGTTGACACATGACGATGAGAGAGGTTAAAGTGAAACGTTTTGCCAAGTTGAGGTAGCAAGATAAAACGTTTGAAAACTCGAAGTATCAAATAATAACTCAGACTAAGATAAAGATGATTTTTATGTGTTTTTTTAAATAATTGCTCCCAGTGCAAAAAAATTTTCCTCTTCCAGCATGATAAGATTTTATTTCTTCAATATGGCCAAGTATTTTATTCAATGTGTACAGTTTGTTCGCTCGTATTTTGTGAAATGCTCTTCATAATTCAATGTTATTGAAATATTTTATTAATAAAAATATTACCGTATTTGAATTGACAATGATTGCATCAATAATTGAATTGAGGAAAGTCAACATCAAACGGCAGAGAACAAGCAAATAGCCAGATCAAGAAAAACTAACGCAGACAATGTAGAGATTGAGTTGGAGCCCACAAATATCATCACTACTATAATTGTCCTTTAATACTTCCTCACCATGCATTCTGCCTACCCTTCTTTGAAATCGCATTCTTTTAAAATAAAATAAATATATTAACAGTGTGCTTTCTTGTTTCCTTCTAATCAATACACAAATTAATCTCATAATGCCCATAGTGCCTTTAGGAGCTCAATTTGTTTTTGTATGGACATGTGTTCATATTGGCATAATGTGGTAACTAGAATTCGAGATTTTGTTGGCTTTAATATATCTTAGGGCTTGGCCATTTAACATGAAAACTTATGAAAAATATGTATATTCCATTGTTAGCTTTTTCTCAAGGAACTTGAAAGGATACCAATATGTATGGGATTTGGCACAAGGAATATAGAAATTCACTATATATCGGGATGATGTTTCCGTTTTAATGTCTCATTGCATTTCCTTCATAAAAAGGATTAGCGCGCATATGACATTTTTATGGAGAAAATTTTGAAAAATAGAAGAAATAACATAAATAAATACATAATAAATAACTAAAAAGGCATGTGTCTTTGAGTGGAAGGCATAAAAGAGAACATTAAAACGGGAATGACAAATTTTGTGCCTTACACCGGTAAACTTTAAGAAATACTATTGGAATTAATGCTAGTCCATTGATTTTAATATATTTGATTTTCATGCATTCTTTAATAAATGTCTTTTAAGTAGAACAAATTAAACAAAATCAACGAGTGTCTATTGATAAGATGTATATTCGCGCTAACACAAGCCAGTTGATTTTGTGTTACTTAAACTCAAGCCAATTTGTATGCTCACTCAAGCTATTAAGTACAACACTTTCAAAACCCACGAAAATTGCACAAACTTTAGGGGGTAACAATCTTTCTTTCCTTCAGTTTTAATACATTAAATATGCTAGCATGAGATTAACTGAAAGTCCAATAATATAAGACCATCAATCATCACATTTACTATAGCCAGAACCACAAGAAAAAACATATTTTGAAAGAGGTGGATTTAGATAAGGAGTTCATAACAACAATTAATTTCTATTAGTTTTTGCATATGTTCATTTATTAAGACCATGATCACAATACAACAACTAACAAAGACAACAACAAATATACGTATAATCTAAGCACTGAAATATCAAACATGAATACACTCACAAGCTTATTATCTTCTCACATATTATGTAGTTGATTTCCAACCTGAGTCTCTGATAAACTTCTTTCAACTCTCCTCACATGTCATCCACTGATAAACTAGTGAGACAATTTATTTATTTGTTTATTTATATGTTTAGAAATAACACTAAAGAAGACTAGGCCTTGACAAGGTGAGCATCAATATCCTTGACAACGTCAACAACCAAATTGAGGTAATTAGTAGGAGGAGGATCAGTAGGGTTGAGCTTCTCATATTCCATTTTGACTTTAACAATGCAGCCTTGTTCATTATCCACTGCTTTGAGGGTTGCCTTATAGCTCTTCTATTTCTCTAGGATGTGCCCTTCTACTGCCATTAAACTCACTGCCTTGTTCTCTTCGTCTACTTCCACCTTCTCTTTAAAACTCTCCTTCTTTCCATATGTCACGTTTCATTGTCATAAAAAATACAAGGCCTAACGCATAATTTTTCCCTTAAATTTGACAATTTTTATCTTTTGACGGTTTGACCTTTAAAAATGGTCCGGTAACTTCTTAAACTTGATAAAAGTGTACTCAACAGCCCCCTCATGCTGACGTGACAAGTGGCAACGCTTTTGCATTGAAAAGTCAACCCATCCACGCACTGACACGTCAGCATGAGGGGGATTTTGGATGCATTTTTGCCAAGTTCGGATGGTTAGTGGGACAAAATGAAAGTTCAGGATATTAAAAGATAAAATATGCCAAATTTAGGAAGAAAAGTATGCATCAGGCTAAAATACAACAAAACACCGATTGGTGAATTAGGGTTTTGGTACATATTTTTTGCATCTAAAATATACTTATATACCAATTATTCATGAGATTATTCTTTCATTGGTTGAATTATATGTAGTCACGAGTTTATTTGTTAGAAAATGAATACAGTATAAACATAGCAATATAAAAAAGTTACGTGTAGTAGTTACAAATGTTGTTATTGAAAAAATATACAGGCATATATGTGTCAACTTTTGATCTACCTTTCCTGCTTTGGCTTCATTTCTTTTAGTATGAACAATTTGCTTAGTTTTGATATATGCGGAATAAAAAGATACTTGCGAGTGGTTTAAATTTTGAATTCATATTTTGTTGTTATATATTACCTCGTGTATAAGAGTTTAAATTAGTGATTTATTACATCACAAAATAATATTGTTATGAATTGCCTGATATTTATGTTCTTATTTAGCCTATATGGGTAGGTTTTCTTGTTTATTATAATAATAAACTCATTATCGGAAGCAGCACTTGGAATTTGGTGAATTTCTTTACTCAAAAGTTTGAAGAACTTGTCTGCTGTGGTTTTCAGCTCTAAATCAACCTCCAAATTCCCCCCAACTTCCATTTCTTCTATCTGTTTATTCTTTATTTTATATTTTTTTACGATGATTCAAAACCACTGTGGTACACATGTATATATAGATGATTGAAAGTGTGTTTTCAATATTTGATTAATCGTATTTATTAGAGGCCTGTATTTATGCATATTTAACATGTTTATTTTTCTATTTGCGCCATCAGATGTCCCCAAGGATTCTTGGCCTACCTGTTTAATACGTGTATGGCATCAAAATATAACACGCAATAAATACGTGTAATGTGGACGATTCATAGCTAGTGGACCCAAACAATTATAATTATAGAGATATGAACTTGATAATGAACTTACTCATATTAGCTTAATTGATACACCTGTCAATGTATAGGTGAAATGTTTTAGATTCGAAACTCAATCTCATCAAAATTTAATTAATTATTCAAAACCGAAACTTAAACATAGGATTTCTGAGAAGCTCTCATAAAATGTAAAAAGGAATTACAGATAATCTTTCATCAACTAGTGTTTAATAAAATATCATGCCTATATGTTTTGGAAGAGGTACGATAGTTTGAAATATCTAGCTCGGCTGGCTGTTTGGGTCAATAAAAACTTGATTCGACTTGGCTTGTTAAATAAATCACCAGTTCATAAATATAATTATGAGCTCCATTTGTAAATTTAGTGAATATAAATTAGTGAAAATTTGGCACAAACTGGAACTATTTTTTTAATTAAAAGATAATAACAAAAGTTTAAGAAATATCTTTAGTTGTTAAAAAATTTCAAAATTTTACATTAATGTATATTGTATTTTTGTTAACTAACCTGGAAATTTTCATAACAAATTGAAGACGATTATCCCATTTTTTTATATATAATTTAGTATTGAAAAACTTTTGTTTGTTAACTTTTTGAAAACACAAACCCTTTTTTATGAAAAAAATAACACAAACATCTTTTTATTACTGAGTCAAAACTAGATCTGTTTGTCGGGCGGCCGGGTTCAGGCCGGGCTTGTTAGTCCATCTTGTATTTCGTCTCCTTTGTATTCGGGGACGGAGGAGTTGAGAACGAGTATAGGGCATGGAAAAATCGTCCTCAAAAGTAAAGAGGACGATATTTTTTTTTTGTAGTGTATAGATACAAATGGCAAGGGCTTTTCTCACAATTACCCTAAAAGATCCAAATCTCTATGCCTTACATAAAGAATTCAAATAATCAAATGAACGGCTACATATTATTATAAATACGTGAATATGTGGCCCCACTCATCAAACCGCTTCGCAAGAAGAATCAATGCGACTGGAGCTTGGCTTCTCATTGCTTCATTTGTCTCGCCATCTCTACTTCCTCAGTAAGAATCTACTCTTTTCTTCATTTGTTTCACTCATCTACTTCTTTAATTTCTTCTCCATACGAATCTATGCTGTCATTCAACTTTTTTAATTCATTGCCGTTATTCTATTTTATTTCCTGACAGGAATGAAATTAGAGCTACAAGGCAATACAGAGCTCAATTGTTTTGATATGGAACTTCGATTTGAGGTATGACATGGTTACATAGTTGCTTGACACGCATACACAACACAATCAACGTGGCTATTTTTCTTGCGTTTCTAGCATGTTGATGGTTTGATAGTCGTGCTCGATGGTGTTGCAATTATTTTTCTTGAGTCAACCTGTTCGGCAATGACTTTACTGAAGTGGTTTGCTATTAGTAAGAAGAAATCTTTCTTTGTGGCTATTAGAGATTAAATTTAACGAGATCGCGGGATGTCAAATAGATATTCTCTTTCTTAGGGAGATTATTTCTTTTGTTCTTGGTCATTTGTGACTTGATTTGGACTTTGTTTTCCTTTTCTTTCTTTATTTTATATTATTAAAGCAAATAATAGTGAAAATAGAGAGGAAAATGGAAATACAATATCTTATTCTATGAATAGAATAGGTTGGTATAACATTTTATTTTAATTGTAAAATTTGTTATACCAAAATTAAAAATCAGTATACCAAATGTAAAAATTGGTTTATTAATTTGTACTATAAACATAAATTTGTATATCAACTTTCTACTAAAAGTAAAAAGGCCAAACGCATACATTGACCTCTCAAGTTGGCACAAAAAGTTTATTGTCTCCCCAAGTTTTAAGTTTTAAGGGTAACATTTGGCCTCCTTAAGTTGACTTTTTTATGCAACATAAATCCAATTCGCTGACGTGGCAGTTAAGTTGGCAATGATTGACTATTAAAGAGAGTAAATGAAAACTTTGATATGAAATTAAAAAATAAATTTTTATCTCTCCCCTCTCAACACTCTCTCCAAGTCTGGTTACTAATCCTCTATCCACCAAACTCCCTGCCGCCGACAACCTCCCTACTGTCGATCACCGACAACCGCCGCCTAGTCACTGCCGATGTTCATTCCGCCGATCCTGTCACCGTTGTCGTCTCCGTCAATGACGAATCTCGCCGAAATCATCCAGTAACTGAACAAAATTGTATCCCAAAGCAAACATCAATTTGATAGGCATTTACACTAATTCAGGATTCAACCACTATTAGTTTCACAGCTAAACAAAGCAAAACGTTTCTATAGACTAAGTTGAATTGAAGAAGACAAAACTAATCAGAGTTCTGAACCAAATTCAAATCAAACTAAATGAAAAAACAAGGTTCACTCAACAATGTACCAAAAAAAGTGAAAGCATCTCTACAACAAGAACAGCTAGTATTGAATTCGATCAACCAAAAAGAGCAACGACCAAAAACCAATAAACAAGCAACAAACAGCAACCGAAATGGCAACACAATGTCACAATTCCTAAATCAAAACTATATTCCTCCAATTCAACAATTGAATTCGAAAAAAAAATTAATATCTTAAAGTTAAACCCTAGAAATTGGGGGGAAATCAAACAACACACCGCCGGAAAAAATTTCAGCGGCAACAATCCCCTCTTTTCTCTTCAACAAACAAAGAAATCGAATCCTTTGTACCCACAATCAAATCAGAAACAAGAGAAAGGAGAAAGAACTCAAATCAAATAAAAATATCAAAAAATTGAACGACAGATTTTGATCGGCTTTGGCCTTCGAGATTGTGGAATTTCATTCACCTTGGTTTCCCTCTTGTTAGTCGATGGAGTCTCCGGAGCTGTCGTCCAAGTTTCAACCGAATCGTGTTTCCGGCGGATTTGTTTGTCGGCTGTGAGTCTGCGCCGGCGCCGACAAGGGGTGAGGTTAGGGTTGAAGTTGCGATTTGTACGAGTTGGGTATTTTAAGGTTTGATATTTTAACCCTTGGCACGTGTCGTGATTCCATTGAATTGATTTTTCCAAATTTTAAATTTCTTGCCACATCACCGCAAGTGTAACACACTCTGTCATGAGAGTGGGCAAGGGTCATGGAACTTGAGGGGCCAATGTATGCGTTTGGCCAAGTAAAAATTGTTATACTAAAAAAATTACTATACCGATATATATATATATATATATATATGAATACTTGTACATATAAGTGAATAAACTCTAGTGCAAAGATTACTAGTCATTTAAAGTGTACAACTTAAAAAATTAAGCATTGCATATTTTTATAAATTAAATTACAAAAATTCATTTTTTCATTAATATTACAATGGTGCTGGAATTTTTTATTCGCTATCTCCTATAGAATTCCTTAGATTGGTGAATAGCAAGAAACTATTTGAGCTACCATTAGAATGTCTATATCTAATGCTTTCCTAGATGTTCGACATTGCTAAATTATGTACCAACAAAAAGGACTTAGAAAGGAAACAAGTTGGCAAATATATAGCACACAGAAACAAACGTAATTTAATAGTAAGATAATCACAAGCTAGCTCTCACAAATACATTGACACATCATACATTACATATAAAGAAGCCGATCAGTTTGTAGAATGAAATGAAATAAAGTGAAATGAAATAATTATTACGTATTCTATATCGTCCTATTCCATTCTATTCTATAAACTAAACAACAGAGAGGCGAAACCAAAAGCTATTCAAGTAGTAGTTCCTTATTTTATTTATTCGACACTCGATCCCTTTTTATTATGCTTGGAAAATGCGCGCATCAATGTCTTTAACAATTCTAGCCATGAAATCAACATACTTTTCCGGGGCAGGGACACTCTCATTCAGCTTCTCGTACTCGATAGCCACTGTTCCCAAACAGCCCTCTCCCTTTGGTGCAAAGCTATAGATTGGATTAAAAGATTTGTAGTACTTCATGACATCACCTTCAACACCGATGAGTCTCAGCGTCGTATTGGCCTCATCAAATTCATACCTTTCTTTGAACACCTCATTCTTCCCCTCTGTTTGATGAGTTTATGGTGTCAATAGAAAACTAACTAAATTCACTAAATGCCGGGAATTTTTGAATCTTTTTCATCTTTGGACCTCTACTCATCAAAATGTTAAAAATTAATTGTACATTGTTTGATAAAGTAAGGGTCCAAAGAATTGGTCCGATGTAAGAAACTCATAAATGCCTATGATACCCTCTCAAAACTTGTAACTTTTACCCAAATCAAGCGTCAAATTTTAGCTAATTTGATTTTTCAAATTTTCATTTTAATAATTTTTTCATCTTTTAAGGAAATGTTCATATGTAGAGTTGAGAGTCAAACTTTTGCATTTTTATCAAGTTTAAGTAACCAATCTGAATTTAAAAAAACATAAGGTGGCATCCGGCGAAACTGGCTAAGTTCATATATACAAGTGTTGATGCATTTGACCATTAAACTTATAATATAGGCCAAATGCATCATTAGCCACTTGAACTTAGCCCTTTTTACCTATTGCCCAATGAACTTTAAAAGTTTCTTTACTCTTTTCAACTTTCAAAACTGTAATTGTGTGTTTTATTCTATTAATTTGTAAAAAAAACACCGGTTTGTCTCATGAATGTCACGTATCAACTTTTAGTTAGAGAGAGAATAATGGCATCTTTGGAAAGTCAAGTCAACTAGAAGTTAACACGTCACATTCAGGAGACAAACTGGTGCATTCTTGTTACTTAGAGGGAGCAAAACACATAAGTTGGCAAGTTGAAGGAGGTAACGGGAATCTTCCCAAAGTTCAAGAGAGCAGTAGGCAAAACGAGAAAAGTTCAAAGGATTAATGATGTGTTTTATACACGGTATAGTAGCCGAGTTTAAGGTATAAAGGACGAAATGTCAGAAATTGAAGCACGATATAAAGACCTATAGTGTAGTGCCAGGTCTTGAGGCAGCCAGAATTCTGCGAATCACCTTCATGAAGATGAACAGCTTGTAAGTTAGAAGGAGTGTGAGATGGAACTTGGTGGGATTGCTCCTTCCATATATTAAATGACTTTGCTGCACTTGCCTTCAGTTCTACCTGTTTGCATACTTCGTATTTGAGATCACCCATTGTTTGTTTTTTTTTGGTTGTTTCAATCACAACAATGTTTACTAAATGGGGTGAAAGTTACTCTTGGATTCATTGCCTTATATAGAAATCCCTAAAAGCTCTCTGTATTCTTGAATCTAATCACAAAGTACAAACTGTACATGTATGATATATCAACTCAATATATAAACTATAATAATTATTTTTCTAAAATATGATTTCAATTCAATAAAAAATTAATTTTGTTCGGGGAAATATACGAATTATATATCGAGTCTATACTCACTGGAACTCTGATAGGGCATGGGTGTGCTTTTCGCTCTGTCATTTTTTTTTGCATTATTATTAATTTATCTATTAAACAAGTTTAGCTCTAATTTTTATTTTTTATCAGTTAAAATTGTTATGGACAACTAATTGAACAACTAACCAAAACAATTGTTACAAGATAAGAGTATCTCGAATAGAATGTCTATTCTTCTAATTCTTTTAACACATAAGCACCAATAAACATTCAAATAGATATTGAAATAATGCATCAATAGAAGATTGTGTAATTAATTTTAATATTATTTTAATATTAATAGGTCTATTAAAGAGATATTTTTCATTTTATAATATTATTTCATATTTAAAAAATCA
>CAOJBJ011102394.1:0-11459 GCA_948291685.1 Euphorbia celastroides | reverse complement strand
CACTAGTAACCGTACATATTTTTCCACAGTAACGTATTGCTTTTATTTTCATTTTATACAATGAAACTATATTATTATGAAGATATATTTTTGGGTGAAATGGGTCAAATTACATTGAAAGTTATGATAATTTTATTTTTTAAATAACTTTAAAAAAAACAAAATTAACATAAAATATATTTAAAACTACAAAATCCAAAGTTCCAGTCAAAACGTGAGTACGGCAGCTGTACTCTGCAACACTGAAAGTGGAACACAGCATAACATTGCTCTCGACTCCTGTCCCCACTAATCATTTTCTTTTTGTTTCTTTTCTTTTATATTGTTTTCTTTATAAACAAACAATTTAGCCAAGTTAATGTCAACGTAACCATATATCTATCTGGCAATGAAATGTACTGCTACTTTGTATTTTCTAATAGTGTAAATTTTTCTTTATATTATGTAAAACTACGAACGAGATCAAAATTATTACGTGATAATAACTAAGCATTCATATCTTAGATATTTCACTTTTCTATATCACAAAATAGACTATGACATTTGAATTTAAAAAAAAATAGACGAAAGGATTTTATATAACCATTGCTGAGCATAGCACACCGCTTTACCAAACAAAAATTAGAAGAAAAGTTGTATTTATAAGAAAGTTAAATTAATTAGTATCTTGTAATTTCTCTGTTAATTTAAAAAATATTGGTTAATGACCTCCGAAATCTAGCATGTTAACACAATATGACATTTTGTTAACAATTAAGATAGATTTTCTTTTGTCAAATGGTACGTATTCCAATATTTTAGTGGAAAGTTTTGAGTTGGAAATTCAGAATCTTCCACAATTTACTATTTGTTTTAAAAAAAGAAAAAAAAGCTGACCTAAATTATATGATTGACATACCTTACAGTAAAGGAAATTCAATTAAATTGATAAGTAGAACCACAAGCCCAATATTAAAGTTATTTATAAAATACTAAAAAACAAAAATCCATTAATTTTAACTTATATTTTATATTATTTATAATCTTAATTTAAATATTTTATACTAACATTCATTTGTGTATTTTTAAATAGGTTGTCATAATTCGATACTTCGACCTCTAAGTTCATTAAGACTAGTGCATCTAATAAAACCCATTTTTGTTAGAAAATCAAGTTGATATGTAAGTCTTCATATTAATATTTAATTATGTATTCGATTAAGGAAAAAACAGCTTGTTAGTCTTGTCTAAATTTATCTACTTATCAAATAAGATAGTGTTGGTAGCGAGGTGTTCTTACTCTAATTCTTATCGTATATTATTTGAAAACTGCTATTCTTAATTTCAACGAATTGCTGGATTTTTCGATTACTTTGAATTAATGATCACAAACAAAATTCAACCTTTCTTTCCTTTTCTATAGAAATAACAAAAACAACACGATGGGATGTAATTCAAATAAATCTTATATTACTGATATAATTAAATAAGCCAAACTAACTACATACTTTGTACCTTCCATTATTATTAATATTTTCAGTTCTTAATCAAGCGTATTAGTTGTAACCATGTACTAAAAATAAATTATCTGTTCAATTATATAATTTAAAAATTCATTCATTTTTTTAAAAAGGAATATTGTTAATTAATGTCGAGATAGTTTAGAATATAAACCAAGATTTACCACACATATATAGCAGAGAGAGATTACAAATTCATTATCCAATACATGATTCAAAAAATAATTTATTTTTTGGGCATAAAACAATTGGTACGAAGTATTCGATTCGTAATTAATTGAATGGTCCAAATTAAAACAACAACACTCCAATTGCTATAATTATAGACTTCAGTTCAATTCCCACCAACCGAAACTACTTACCAAATCCTATAACCTGGTTCATTTAAATTGTTAATCATGGGATGAATTTGATATACTTGGACTCTTAGGCAAAGATTAATATTTCCATGTATGGCATACAATTTATGTACTAAGCATTTGACAACAAATATTATTTATAATTACTAAAAATTTAATCATGTAACCAACTTTTTTATTAGGTCTATCATCTAATCTACACCTGCAATTTAAGTGGGTACAAATCATTATGAACTCAGTTTATCATGAAAAATATCTTCAAGTATTTCATGTGTTGAATAACTCTAAGGTAATGTTTATTTATAAGGGCGAGTTAGGCAAAATTAAGATTAAGACTAAGATACTATACTGATTGAACAATGGAAAAACACTAGTTTGACAAAAATTTTCGCTGCTATGGGTGGGACAAATACAGTATTAATAAAAGGATTCAATATGTCAAAATAATAACCATGTTTAATACCAAAAACAGGTATTGATCATAAAAAATATCAAAAACTCGTGAACCACTAGACTTAATGACAAAAGTCACACTGTAGTCGATAAAGTCCACCAACAAGCACATGAATCATGTAATCATGAATGACTTTATACGCTATCAGCAATTAATTAATTTTTTTATTTGGATATTGAATAACAGTTATAAGTAATTAATAACATGTATTTAAAACAATTTTAAAGACATCGGACTAATGAACTTATAGCCAAATGAACTGACTTATGAATAAAAAAATCGAAGAAACAATGGAGTAAACGAAGTGTAATGGCGGTTTGTCGCATAACAAATACTACAAAGACAAGAACAAGCAGTACCACTTCTCCATTAAATCATTACCAACAATGACATCCAAAATGTCGTTTCTTTGTTTTTGTAATTGAAATACAAAAAAGGCCACTTTATGCGCAATCACTTTCTATTTTATTTGGTGCCACTAGGACAAGAAATGGAGGTTTTCATTAGTTGGCTTCCCCAAAATTTATTCATACACAAATCCCCATAATCGAAGCAGTCCGCATTTCTGTTTCCACAACAGGGAAGGTATGAACTCAAGTTCACCAGCACCAAATTGAATATATTTAAAAAATCTGGAAATTCAACTAAAAGTATGCAACAACAAAACCAAACCTGAAAAATCGAATTTGGTCAAAGTGCAGAATTAATCAAGTATCAAAAGCAGAATGTTAATACTCGATCACAAAAGACAACTTCTTTCTTCCAGAACAGAAAAAAATGACATGAATCTGTTAACTCCGACAGTGACTATTGTACACAAACTGCAACAACAAAAGTGCCCAAAGAAAAGGGTGCAGCAAAAATCATCACATAATGGTGCATCTGCTCCTTTCTTCTGCTGGCTGTGCTGATACTTGCTGGAACCTGTGTGATTCCGATGGGTTGTATGAAAACTCTGAAGTATCTAGTCCATACTGTATTATAATTCACCAACACACGAAAAAAGCAGTATAATTAGAAGTCACAACAATAACAAAAATAATACTAATAATGAATAACTGATACAAGAATATATTAGCAAGTTCCCAAATTATAGCCGGAATCGCACTTCCACAGTCCATAAACACATTTTGGCAAAGCATAAGGTCATTATACCTTTTTTGTTATACATACATGCTAAATTATAGGCAGTTGAGAAGATAAGATACCTTTTCTCTCATGCGAGTACTCCAGGCATCATTTCTGCTAGGGCGCTGATCAGTAGTGGGACCCACTGGTACACCGGTGGCTGGAAGAGGGGGCCTGTTATTAATCAAGGGCTGTCGGATCTGTTGCCTTGGTGCGATTAGCTCATCATCGCTGTCATAATCTGCTGGCCTGTTTGCTGCCCTCACTATAAGCGCCAACACAAAGAGCAGTGCCTGCAATTCAGCAATAATTCATCATTATAAAAGAAGTTTGAGTGCAAAAAAATCAAGTAATCCTGATATTAAAAGCTGAAAGCTGTACACAAGCAGTACATCTTCAAGTGTCTAACTATATGTTGCAATTAGCTGTAGCATGTGAGCTGCAGGAAATTGGATTTGAAACTAATCCATTTTAATTCAACTTGCATACCAAGTCTATAAGAAACTTCCCCAAAACTATTTCATTCGTTGATAATCTAAGCAGTAAATTGATTAGAATCAGACATCTTCTTCAGCACCGGTGATCTACTTGTATGTGTACAAGAAATGCCCATATTCATAATACATCCCGATCAAGTTTTGAAAGGATATATCCGAAGAGCTTCAGTTTATCATATGAATTGAACTTCAGCAAGACGATGTCCATTCCAAGTAAGAGCAGAGATGTGTTTTCTATTCATCTCACTTATTAGATGTTACTGATAAACATATTCCAACTTTACAGTCTTCCCCACCAAAGAAAATGAAGCCACAAGTTTTTACTAGTAAATGGTAATGATCCTCTTGAGTAAGAAACAGGCAAGGTAAACATATCACACAGAAAACAACACCTATTTCCCGAGAAAAAAGCAGAATTCTACATAAACTGAAATCTGCAGTTCGAGTGTTCAGATGTAACTCCTTTTCATATATCCCTCACTCAATTGAAGCCAGGAAGCTCTGTTTAGAGTCATGCTTCTTAATGTAAATTAAGAAGCATATCTCTTAAACAACTCAATTTCATCGACATATATAACAGTCCATAAACTTAACATAGACGGTTTCCTTATCTTTCAAGGTGGTCAGAGAACTCTACCAGATTTACTAGAATAATAATTAGGCCACCAAAAGTGCAGGCAAACACTTTAGACAAAGCTAATGACAACAAATGATGAACACAAAATTGATCACTTAGACATGACACATGTTTCTTCCACTCCGAAAGGAGTATACTCATGTCCCTTTCGAGTACACAAATTGGAAAGAAAGATACTATTTATTTGTAGAAAACATGTCTTGTTTCAGAAGAAAAGGAAAAATTTCTGTTATGAATGAATATGGAGTTCACCAGCCATGTCCTGTTGAGTCCTACTTCACTACTAGTTCTTTACCATTCACAGATTAAATTAAATGGTTCTTTTTATATTATTTTTTAGTAGGGTGTACAAGAACTCCACTGATGCTTTCACAATTACATAATGAAGTACTTTCAAAATTTGACAGCTAGATCATTAATTAGACATGTTCTCCATTTGCCACTTATTGTTTTGTCTTAACACAATTATAGAAATGATAAAGAGAAGTAAAAGTTACATAGAATTTGCCCCATAATGTGAAATTTGATATGAGCAAAGAGAGTTTAAACTCACCTCCAAAATTACTATACCAAGAGCAACCCATCTAACTATTTTCCAGTTTTCTTTCAGAAATTTGTAAATCGAGTCGAAATTCCCGGTTTTATCAGTTGGAAGTTCCTGATCCATACATTAAAGCATCGGTTAGGCGAAAAAGATTCCAAGAATAGCATTCCAAATTTAACAATTGAAGAATCAAAAAGGACTAGTAAAAGAAGAAGGACAACTCACCTCTTCCCAACTTTTGTCAAAGAAAATGAAAGCTGCACATCCAAGTTCTACCAGTATCAACAAGAGCACCAATACTGAATACTACGCTTCTTAAGGAAATCATACATTACAAAATTTTAAATAAACGTGTGCATTTAAAATGCATCAAACATCCCTTAGATGAAATTCACTAGCAGGAAAAGCCACAAAATTTATTAGCTGAGAGAGGCGAAAAGTATATTAAAGTGTTAATCTAGGAAAATCCTTCAAGGGACTAAGTGATATGTAGGATGCGAATCAATGTATCAAGATGCAATGGCGAGAAAATTTCCAAGTTTTGACAGTATATACTATAAACTAGACACATCATCAGGATACACAGCTCAGACAGCATCCATTCCGTGTTACAGAGCCAACACAACCAAAACATGAGATGACGAAGAGAACTACTCCTACACCAATGAATAAGTATATAAACCTGCAGAATTAAACAATGCAATATTAGTACTTAGCAGTTCAGAATGGATTATTGAAGAAAGTAAGTTTAATGCAAAAAAGAATCACTAGAGATCGCAACAGAATTAATTAGAAATTTTTATCAGCCACAGAATACTTAATGCAGCAACCACATGCGCAGTTACTCAACTACATTTTTACATCAAATTTAGAGACATGTTGAGTTCAAATCTAATAAAAGTTAAGATCCGTAAAATTAACATCACTACTTAAGTGTGTCTTCTTGACAACTAAAGGGGAACGTACCAAGCTTTTGGCAGCTTGTCAAAGATGCTTTCTGAAAGGGATAGAGCCATAAGCATGGGGCGGCCAAGCTTTACAAAATCCCCAACATCACTAACAGGTGCCGGAGCCACATCATCAGCAGCTTGTTTATATTCAACAAACAAGTAGATCCCATATCCAACCATGGCCAGACCCGCAAGGGTCAGCAGAAAATTCAGGAGCTTCAATATGCACTCCAAGCATCCTCTACAAGCCATTATCACTGCAGTTTCCCAAAGCCCCTTCTATTTCATCAACTCAATGACCCTGTACATTCATTTGAACCCAAATTAGCATCCACACTCCAGCAATTGTCCTAATCAAAGAATAAGACAATGACAGAATCTATTTCAGTTTTCTAAAACTAATTACTCAAAAGAGGAAAAAAGATAAGAGGGACGAGGGAAACAAACAAAGAAATCCAAGAATGAAAAAGACGTAAGAGTATCAAATTCGAAACTTAAATCCAAAAACTGAACTTTCCTGTCCTTCCCGCGGCAAGCAAGCAAAGAAATGGTGTCAAACTAAAAACCCAAAACAATTCAACTATATATTAAGGAAAAAAAGACGACCTTTTCACGGCATCAGATTCGACGACAATCGTTCATTAAATCAAGAACTTCAAATTACACCGACCAATTTAAAATTAACAAATTCAAGAAAGAATATAATATATGATCCAGTGATGGATAAAATTTACAGAAAGGGCAGACATGGATAGGGGAAAAGGACAATAAGAAATAGACCAAGGATAAAAGGAAGAAGCATGACTCACAAAATAAGGGGAAAGGATCGGTTCGCAGCTTAAAATCGAAGATCAATTGCTGGGAGCGAAATCCGGACACCAATTGAGCTTTCCTTTGAATTGGAGCTGGCAATGTCTTTCCTGCGTTTCGTTATTTTATTTTATTCTTTTATACCTAAAATATTTGTCAAATGGAAAAACTGCAAAAATATAAAAGAGAAGAAAATATATATAAGAAACAATAGGTTGTAAACAATTAATGGATTAGTTTTGTTATATTTTTTGTACTACGATTCGAATTTTGATTTGATTTACAGTGTTACTGTATATATTTCATTTAGGTCCTCACAAAGAAATTTCTTATATATCAATTGGTTTTTTATCAAATCGTATACCTTTATTGATGGTAGGTTTTAGATTCAAAAACTACCATCTTCAAATATTCACTAATTATTAAAAAAGATTTTTATATAAATTATGAACTAGTAATTTTATTGTTTGTTCTTATTCTGTTTATTTAAATTTATAATTGTTCCTACCCATCTAGGCATCTACCTACTCAAAGCATTGATTTGTGTTCCATCTCTACATAATAGTAAAACATTATACCGAATTTAAAGATAAATTGATGAGCGATTCTCTCAATGTTATTGTATGGAATCGTGTACCATTTGATTTTAACAAACTTAAATTTTCACCTAAACAATTGTGTGAGAAGTTTTAATCGCGATTAAATATTTTAATGTAGATATAAAAAATAATTAATGAACACATGCTAAAAGTAGAGGATGATATACAATGATTATTGTCAAACTGTTTCTATGACAAATTATTATTACCAACGTTATTATAGAGGTTATCGATGTCCAGTGGGACAAAAGCCTCATCATCCCTCCTTTGTATCAGTTATGATACATTAAAGTTCGTTTTTCGTTTTATATTCTGACTTAAATCCAGTATATGATTATTAGATGAACTGTAATTCAATTTTAGCTAGTGTATAAAGTCAGTACAATGTGGTTAGTTTTGTTAAATATTTTGGACAATATAATGTAAAAAAATAGAGGATATGTAGTGTTTGTGTATATGCAAAACAGTTAGGTGAATTGTTACATCAACTGAGAGTATGTCTAAGATCACTGGAAAATTTTAAGATAATTTTATGTTTTATAAAATATTTATACTTTATTTTTCAATGTTGTTAGATGAGTGAGTTCCGTTAATTGATACAATAATGAGATAAACAAAATGGTACACTTTATTAAAAGTAAAGTATAAATGACCGACGCTAAAACTATTCAACAATATTATATAAAATCGTACATTAAAGTTGTTTTATCATGTACATTATGGAAGTTTTCAGTAAAGGTTACATCAAACTACCATAAACACGAGAAAAGAAAAAGAAAAGGCATAGCAAAACTTAGAATGAAATAATAGGATTTTGTCGGAAAGGGTAAGGGAAAGCAATTCGCATACATAGTGTTTTATGAAAATGTTCAATAATTGAATTAGTGAATAGGGGTTGTAAAAATTTTAAAACACAATGAGTTGAATGCATAATTAAATATTTGCAGTAATAATTTTAAAAAGGGGAATAATATGACGAAGAGATGGGGCTATAGAGTTTGAGGCACGTGAGAACTGAGAAGCGAAATATAAGATAAGAAAAAAAACGACAGACATTATTGTCTGAGCAATAAATAAAAAAGGAGGGTAATAATGTGCCGCGTAATTCGGTAAAAGCTATTGGAGATACATAACCATAACGGTCGTTCAACACACCAACTACCAGCCATGACTACTTTTTTTTTTTAAAAAAAAAATATTATCAACGTTGACAAATGAGAATTTAAAGACTAGGAGACTGGGCAATGGTACATAAAAGAGCCCACGAATGTGCTCATACAAACTCCAAACTGATTGTTTTCTTTCATAATCGCCAGAAAATGAAACGATGAAAGCTCAATTTGGAATTTTGCAAGTTAAACAACACAGGATTTATTTTACTTAATTATCAATTTCAAAAAGATAGAAAGTATAACTTTCGCCTAAAATGTCGTTTGTGCAAGTGCAACCATTACACTTTTAAGTTTTACAACCCAAACGATATGTATATCCAATTCCATTTATAGTATGAACTTTCAAGACATTAATATAAATATTCGAAAAATATTAAATATGATTTAATGGATTTAGGCCAGGCTTTGAAGATTCAAACTCGGCCCAAAAATAGAATTCGGACCATGCAAATTATCAGACTCAGCATTAATTTGTACAGAAGCAGTAACACTATTAATTGATGACAATAAAAATATGAGAAAGGTGACAAAGACAGTACTATTAAAGATATAAAGATAGAAACAACAGATGGCATCCAATAAAAGACACATTGATTCCATCTCAAACTTTATTCACAAAGTTCCTGTGCTACCCCCATTCATTATTTCATTCACAAACACTCCCTCAACTCCCATTTCTCTCTTTTTACAGCCACAACTTCTCCTTGTGGTTTCAAACCAGTCTACGTGGCTCTATCTCAGCCGCTCTTATTGCCCGTACATCCTCATCAGGGAGACAGAAAGGCGTCAGAAAATCTCTCTGGCTTCTGTCTGCATGGATCCCACCCTTTTGATCTATCTGATTGGTAATTTGAGATTGATTTATGGCCGTTGATTATGGGGTGGGACTCTTGAGATGCCTTGCCTGGAGAGTTCTGCTAGCACACTTTCTGTTGCTGGTGGTTTTAGTCCTAGAGGCAGTGGTAGCCATGGCTTGGTCATTGCTTCTTTCACTACCTTGTCTATCACTTCCCGCGCCTGCAAAGATTCAATCTTTTTATGGTTATATGTAAACCCAATTTAGAAATTATGGGATCATTATGTAATTTGTGTTCATTCTTGGTGTCATTGTCGAAAGATTTCACCTTTCATTGCAAAAGCACTAACGGCAAGTATCCTCAATTGTAATCAAGTAATTGTTTAGACTATTTGTAAGAAAATCCATCCCCAATCAAACTAATGACTCACTATTGACTGTCAAAACGGTTAACTTTCAAGTTGAATCTAACAAATCAAAATAGAGACATTTTTCACTTAGATGTAGGATCTACGGATGAAAGAAGAGAACTTTGTAGCACCCGCGAAAGGGGGATTTGTTGCAAATATCAACTTCATTCTATAAACTTGACCCTCTAGAACTTGGTTTTATTAGTTACTCATTGAACGCAATGTGATGAATGGAAATCATGTACAAGCTAAATAAACTTTAGGCTTGATGGAAAGCATTTCGAAGAAACAATATGACATAAATGAGGAGCAATGTATCGAGTAAAGTAGTATGTTACCGGTTGTAGGTCGAAAGAATTTTGTGGTGCATTGTATCTAGTGTCATGAAACCCCGTCACATGCTGCATTTTCAAAAATAGTAAGCATTCAGATTACATTCATCGAAACCCAATTATGCAAACAAGATGAAGTTTTTTCAATTCTACTTACTGGAGGAGGGGAAGAATCAGAATTTGGTGGTGGCGGTGGCATGACAGGGCAGCCCCATGCATCCGGTTGCATCTGAAAAATCATACATTTGTGTTTAAACCGTCGATAGTAAATGCTAAAGCCATGGAATTGTATTATTGTATACCGGTTATATGTTAAAAGAGAAACTTACCCCAGGATAAGGCTTCCAATGCCAGCTTTCAGCTGGTGGCCATGTAGGATACCCGGGTGGTCCCCACATATGTACGCCACCCGGGCGGCTTGCAGCTGCTCCCCACACTGGATAAACCGGGCTATATGGGTAAGCTTGATTCGAGTGATATGGAGGGTAGGCCATTACGGGTTTATAAGGATAATAACTCCTTTGAGTTCTGCCTCTTTGTTGCAGCCATTTCCTATCATCCCCTTTTGGCAGAATATGCCTTCTGTGCATTCGATATTTCTGGTCCAAACACAAACACCAAATATTATCAGCTACAAGCATAAACTTAAGACTTCTGACTTCTATAGAAACTAAACAACAATAAAGCTTTTTATGCTGACCTGAAGATGACTTGCTACATTATGCCTTGTCAAGCCTTCCACTTTCATCACCTCTAATATCCTCGAAGGAATCGCTTGATCAGCGCCTAATTGCTCCAATGCCTGAACAAACTTTTTGTGTAGTTCAGGTGTCCAGTCCACCTATAGCCCATGGAACATAGCAATCACTTCAATAATGCATTCAAGTGGTCCAAGTGAACATAATTTTCAGGCAAATTGAATACCTTAGATTTCTTTCGAGTAGCTCTGGTTCCACAAGAATGAGGATTGCTAGAAGCTTTGGTCGAGTCATCCTCCTCTTTGACCAGAGTTTCAGTCAAATGGTCAACCTTCTGAGTTACTTCAACCGTTGCAAAAGTAGTTTCGACAGATTTAGATTCCCCCTCCAGATCTCCACACTCCTTTTGTGAATTAGTATGATCTTGGTAATCCCTATTGTCCAGCGACCGTGATCCTTGTTTCAACTGTGGTGTTGAAGGAGCTGGATACTTGTCACTGCCAGGTGTCAGCTCATGCCCACTTTCATGAGCCGGGGATGCAAGTTTTACTTCCTCGGGGGTCCCGTTCACGGC
>CAOJBJ011101892.1:0-10281 GCA_948291685.1 Euphorbia celastroides | reverse complement strand
TGCACCTCATAGCGCCTAAAAATTCTGCTCAGATCGTGATAGGATAAACCGGAAGGGAAGTCTTCAAAGTAAATCTTAGTTTCAGGTTTCTCCATTTGATCGAGCCGGCCGAAATCACTAATCAGAGAGTTAGGGTTAAATTGTATATTGTTGCCGTGTTGATGACGGTGGTCGAAGGGTTGGCGGCGCGCATAGAGGTGATCGCGTGCGATCGGTTGGCGGCACTCCATCCTATTTTATTGCACAAATTTCATGCTTAAGTGGCTTTTGAATTGTGGCTTTACTTTTATATGTAAGAGAACATTATATTTTATTGAACAAAGACATTTTGATATATTTTTAACTACCAGTAAATATTTTCGAGAATTCATAGTCATAAAAACTCACGACATACCATCGAATCTGCAGATCTTGAGTCATCATACATCTAGATGTCAAATGTTAAAAATTCACAAGTACTTCTGCTTTGAAGTCTAGTGGAGTCCTTGTAAAGCTATATCCCAATTATGTTGTATGGTAACCGACATTCAACTAAATAAGCTAATAACATGGTAAAGATAACAAATATGTGATGCATATTATTATATTCCCACCAACACAAAAAAGAAAATGACGATAACACAAAATAATAGTGGGGATACAAGCTCATTGCCCACAAAAACTCGACATCATTTTTATTCATTTATCTCTTACTTTTTATTTATAATAGTGGGATCTGTTTATAGTTATAATATTCAAACCTCGTTATAATATTTTTATTTATAATAGGAGAGTTGTTACAAAATTTCGGTGCAATTTGTTGAATAATTCGTGACAACAGTCTTATTTGTGACAACTATTTTTCTTTTATGTGACAATAAAAGACGTAATAAGTGATTTAACGTGACAATAAAATTTTGTCACAAAAGAATGCAACATTTTGTGACAACATTTACGTTAAAAAATTTTTAATTTCAGCTTTATAGGTGACAACAGTGTGACAATGTTTATCGTCACATATACGTTTATGAGACAACTTTTACTTTTTTGTGACAATTTTAGTTGTCACAAATAGCTTCATTTCTTGTAATGTATAGTAATCTGATAATCATGTATGAGGTAAGTATCCTATTAAATAGACATGATTTATTTGGCTGAATATAGCTATTGTTGTTTGTTATAAATCTTTATTTTTACAAAATAGTTAAAAACAACTTTTAAGTAAACAAATAATATTTTAAATTAAAGTAATGAAATCACACCCAAACAACTTAAATAATTATCAAGATAATATTTTAAATTTTGTCATGAGACGTACCTCGTTTAAGTTTAAACCAGAAAATAAAAAAAAATATTATTTTGTGAAGCACTTTCTCTTTAAAATTATTGGTAGAAATTTATCAGCATCATCTTTCCGTAATTTACTGTGGTGCAACAGTTTCTCTGTAGTTAAAAATAATTGTGACCAAACACTTATATAAAAACAATTATTGCCAAAGACAATGAAATCACATCAAAATTAGATGTATATATACTCTAAATGTCGGAGATAATAATTAAATTCAAGGTTTTTATGTATATATATTCATTGAAAAGGTGAAATCAATTTTTTTTTTTTAAGAACACTTGAACGACGGGCTCAAAAAACGGTGAATCATGGCAAGCTAAAAGGAATATCATTTACCATCATGTTCTTATATTATTATTATATAAAAAGTAGGTCTTACTAAATTATTTTAAAAATGGATTTGATATCCTGAGCTGGTGTGTGAGATTGATACTAAATTATTTTAAATATATATATATCACATGTTTCTCAACAGATCAAATGCTTTTCAATAGTTTAATCCGGAAAACAGAGCTATATTCTTTTTATTAATAAAAGATGAGTTGGAAAAAGAAATCGGGTGAAATCTCTAATCACGTTGATGGTACTGCCAACCTACAACATTAGACAAATTCAAAATTTATTAATAAAGTAAAAAGAAAAAGTAACAACTAAGAATCAAGTGAACCGAAATAAATTCGACCACTAATATTATTCAAAAGAATGCATGAAAACAAAAGAAAGGAATTGTTGAATCATGAAAAGCAAACGACAATAGCTGACACTACAAGAAAATTTTTCAATTAGCGACGATAATATTTCGTCTCTAAAAACAACTTAGCGTCGACAATGCGAAGGATTTTGCGTCGACATTGCGACGCCAAAATACGTGTCGTTAAAATTGTCGTCGCTAAATAACAGCATCGACCATTTTTGTAGTCGACTCAAATTAGCGACCACTTAGTCGTCGCCATGTCTCATCAATTTCACATTTCGACGCTAAATTATGTCCACAAAGGTGGACGCTAATTCGACGCTAAGACGCTAAATGGACGCAAAACGTTTCGTCGCTATTGGGACGCTGACCTGTCAACTCAGTGTAGTCGCTGTTACGTCACAAATTTCAATTTTAATGTTATTCATGAGGTGTTTGCTAAATATTGACATTATTAACGAAAAGATAATCCACAATTGAATCAAAACTGAATTTGCTATATATTTAAATACAAATACAAAATGAAAATAAAATATACAAGAATATCCACAAAGTTTGTGGCACCTTATTATCAGTACCATTTGTCATTTGTGGCAACCTTGTGCAATATGAATCAATAGCTTCTCCTCCTCATAGTTTGCTGCAACCTTTTCTGAACTCCTGTATCAGTCTTCCCTTTAGCTACAAAGAAAAGCAGATTCGATATCAATGCAGATGAGAAGTATTTGGTGGAAGCAAACAATAAAATGACGATTTCGACTGAACTTGACGAAACAAAATGAGATCTAGGAGTGTACTCGAAAAAATCACGATCGAGAGAGAAATCAGTAATTATCGTTATGAATCGACTGAATTAAAGAAACAGAGCGGCTTTCTCATCCTTCAATTTCGACTCATCCTTTTCTGTAAAATCATGAAATCCTAATTGACACCTTTGATACACTCGAAATCGAACACAATTAGAGAAACTTTTTAATACCTGAATCTGGTCGTGAGCCAGTCCAGGCTCAGCATATTGCACAACCCCTCAAAGAAGTCCATAAGGCCATAGCTTGGCATATTCGTAATCAACTCCAAAAGTTAGTTCAGGAAAGGAAAGCAAACGGGGGGAACAACGAGAGAGCGAAGCATTTCATAAGCTGATAGACAGCTCAGAATGTTAGTCGATTAGCTTAAGAATATGAAACGAAACATAATCTATTAATGAATCGTGAAGCTAATTTAAATGGAAGAATATAAACTTAAACACTGGATGGTACAGATGAAGAAAAACAAAAAGATTGTTCATTAGTAGAGAGAGGTGTGCAGTATGACGAACAAGGCTAAGTAAACAAACAAGGAGATGAAGAACAAACCTCTGAATAGCACCCCTGTTATGACTTCAGATTTACATCAAACATTTCCACAACCTTACAAATCTTCTCTTTCAGATCCCCCACATTCGTCACTGTCTCTGCAACAATCTGTAACAACACTTAGTTTTTCAATCCACTGGTAGAGGAGAGCCTTCTCACCTCAATCTAATTATCCTGCTTATGAAAAAAATCCATGTTCTCTATCTCTAACTCCATCATTTTATTATGTCCACATTGACCACAATGATTGACATTATTCAGATATCAATGTCAAGCAAATACCCAACTCTTTTGATGGCATTCATCCGTTGCTCCCTCAAGTTCAAACTAACATAAATAAATAAAGATCACTAATGGAGTATAAGGATAGGCAAGAGAACCAATACAGGCTCCTACACAAGAACAACCAAAAGAAGCCACAAGCTCACATCTATCAAAACCCTACTAATTCACAGAAGCTCAAAAACACCTCTACAACAATAAACTAGATGGATTTGTCCTAGCATATCAAAGCATATAAGCTTCTGTTGTGTCAAAAAGCTATAGAAGAAACAAAGTTCAAACATTCATTTGACAAAAACCATTCAGCCTACAGATCATGCAATACTTCACAACATTCAACAGAAAACGAAAAACCGTTGTCCATCAAGATTCCCTTGCTGACCGCTAGCTCCACTTCCATAAGAACCTTTTCACCTGAAAATCCCAAATACAGAAACAGAGAATTAATGAATAAATCTTATTTAATTCATTGGTAGAGCTACCTTTCCGTCTTGGTTTTTTAGGCGCTTTTTCGTCTCGGGAAAAAAATGTAATATCCACTACGAGATTGAAACTTACCAAAGTTTTCTATTTTGGAGATGAACCTATACCAGTTGCTTTATAACAATATTTACCTTGGTAAGTGCTGTTATTGTCAGTTGAAGGAAAAACTCTCTTAAGAGAAAGCATTAGAAATTTCTGATACCTTGAATGCTTGGGAAAAACGAATTGTAGGCTCTATCTCTAAACTTTGTGAATAGATTTCTCTAAACTTTGTGAATAGATTTCACAAACATATCCCTGCTAAGTGGGAGTTGATACATCTCTCGTTATGACATCTGTGAAATTATAATTATAACTAATAGTCTAAACCACTCTTATGCAAAGAAAGCTCTGTCTGCAAGCAAACTAAGAAATATAACCGTACCAGTGCTTTTCTAGTTTCAACTTCCCTCCAATACCATTCCTCTTTTTGAACCTTGAAGAGTAACACAATCATTACTTTAAATCCTGCATTGACTCATTCCATACCAACTAACAAAAGATTTTCAAGCCAAAATCTACAGCAAAAGATATTGTGCAGTTTATCAGGCAACGTGTTCAAATTAAGTATATAAGAATAAGCTACGAAATTATCAAAACACGAAGTAACTATTAAGCATGAATTTATACCGATTGTAGATGTTCGCTTTTAACTCTGAGCAACACCAACAAAAGCTTGAGCAACTTCATGTTTACTATCCAATTCTGCAACCTCACATCCTAAAATAGCAAAAGATTACAATAGAAAACAAATAATTGATTCCGTAATCACAATCTCAATCCATTAATTGGTCATATTCTCCAACTTAGTCATAAACATTCTCAAAAGGTCTCATTGACCAAAGCTATGAACCAATAAATACTGATGTAGAAGGTCTTTTCTCTCTCATCAAGCACTCTACCATTCAGAAACATAGACCATTCCTCACATCATTCACGCACTTAACTTTGCAATTGAAGAGAAAATAGATTCTTGCAATAATGAAGATTAAAAATTACCTAAGTCAACGAAACAACTAATTGGAAGAGAAGCAGAGGAAATCAAACAAGAACAATACCTAAGTCGTCGGTAATAACTTTGCAATGATTAGAGTCTTTTTAGTTTAAACTTTCTATTTTTAATTAGGTTTTAAGCTAGAAAATTGGGGAATAGAACGGAAACATTGGAGGAGCAGCCAACCACGTACTCAGGTGCGGACGCAGACTTAAAAGTGAGATGGACCAAAATCGATACACATAATTTACAACAAAATTTAGTAGATAAGATTTTTAGTGATGCAAAACATTGGTAAAACAATTATAAGCTCCTTGACATATATCATAATACATTGTTATCTTTCTAAGTTTTTTCAAAATAATTTATACATACTTCTATTTTGTTCCCATCCAACTGGTACCTCCCTTTATATTACTTTCATCCAACTATCACCTCCTTAACTCATTTTTCCATCCAAATAATGATAATCTTGACATATTTACCCTTACTTTTTAGTTCTTTATGCATTGAACTCATTTAAAAGATTTTTTTACAATATTTGTATACAATTTTTAACTTGCTTTTGCACTTTCTTTCTTATATTTATAATATAAATCAACTAATCAATTTTTTTATAAAATGTCACATTATTTATGTTTACAATAATTGTACGAGAAATAAATAATAAACATTGTGTAATCAATTTAATACCATTTTTATTCCATGAAAATAAAATAATGAACTCGCTCGCAAAAAAATAATTAATTTTTTACCAATGAATAAATGAGTTTTTTCATGAGCATTTCATAAATAAATGTGATGATGAATGCTTAAAATCTTAAATTAAAGTTTTATGATTAACCAACATTGAAACTTAGTTTTAACTCATTAGAAATTGAATGAACATGTTTTCAAATTATATTATAGTGTCATATAATTTATAAACCTTCAATCAAATTTCAGTAAAAGGAAAATGAAAAACGAAAAAATTGTAGATAATTTAATTTTTTTTAACTTTTCCAAATCTTATTTAGAAAATAGAAATACGAAAAATAAAGAAAATAAAAAGAAAAGTAATAAAATAAATTGATTAGTATTTTCTACAACCAAAATAAGGTAAAAGAGTTTGCTTGAAAAATAATTAAACGGAAAATTAAATGAATGGTAAATATGTCAACATAAATATTGTTTGGATGGAAAAGTTAAAAAATATAACATAGAGAGGCCATAGTTAGATAGAAACAAAATATAAGAAGATATAAATTATTTTGAAAAAGCATATAGAGGTACTAGAATATTATGTCATACCAGGGACGGAGCCAGAAATGATGTTGGGGTGGGGCGGTTCAGTAAGCAGTTGTCGTCTACCTGTTGATAATAGGTTTCGACTAGAATTTTTTATCCCAATTTAATTACTTGTTATAGTTCATTTTTTTCAAGGGTAAATCTGTCCATTCTACCGAATATAACAAATTCCCAACCGTTTTTAGCAATTCGCTAGTCTTTTTAAGAATTAGAGCAATTCACAAGTTTTTTTTCTTATCAAACTGGAGTCTTGGCAAAAAAGCAACTCACAAGGTTAATTTTATAAAATCTAAATTTTATAAACTACAATTTCATAAAGTTAAAAATCAATTAACTCAATTCCATATAGTTGTATTTCACAAAGTTTAAGTTCATTAAAACATGAAATTGCTAATTTTATATTGAGTGAATTTCTCTATTAAATAGTGATTAAGTTTTAAATCTCCTAATTTGAGAATGCTTAATGTTTCCTAACCTAAAAATTTCTAATTCCAACAAAAAAAAAGTAGTTGTGAAGGGTTGGACGTTGTAACGTTGATAATTGGTGGGGTTGAGGTGGTGAGGTGGTGGCTGTCGGTTGGGTCATCAGAGACTTTTTGTTGGGTGAAGTAGAGAAATGGGTAATTCGCTCAAATTTGGGTTAATGGGCTGTATACATCTTACGATTTCCCTTTTAGTTTTAGTTTTCACCCAACAGCTCTTAGTTTTAAAGTTTAGAATTAAACGGTACCGTTTATTCAATTAATTTACTTCTACCATTTTCCCTTTGTCTTCCCTCCCTCTTCTTTGCGTTTTAGGGTTTCTGAACCCCTAATTTTCAGACGCCGGCAGTAACAGCAGGTGTGGCAGAATACCGGGGTTTTTCTCAAATCGTCGTTTGGGGTGTGGCAACAACCACATGATGCCCTATCTTCCCTCCGTCCCTGTGTCATACCTTAAGGAGCTTATAATTATTTATCCTAAAAAAAAGAAACAATAGGCAAAAAAAACTATATATATTATATACATAAATTATAAGAAAAAATATATTATAAAGTAATGAATTTACAAGTGGCAAAGGCTTTAAACTACTAATTGAGAATGAAATTGTAATTTTAGAAGGTTTCCGGAATAGGGTGAGATAAATTTCTTTTTTATTTTATTATTATAAACCTAACTGAAATAAAATTTTAAGAAAAATAATAAATCACCATTTAAGAAGCATATACAGTAAGGCTTCATATAAAAAATAAAAATTAATCATTTTATGACAATAATTATCATCACATATCTATAATAATTTCAAAATTTATAAGCATGTATCTCATTCCTATTGATTGAACAATTTTAATTTGCAATATTTTTTATGAAACTTAACATAAAAGAATTAAACATGATAATTGAAAGTGTTGGAAGGATGATTGATGCCAATGCGGATAGATGTAAGAGGGCCTAACCATCAAGCTAGTAACACTTCTTGCATCTTATTCTAAGTTGTTTGCATATATTTAATACGATTTGAAGGAAAAATATATCCATATATATATAATACTACAATTTTTTTCACATGAAGGGGGGCCATGGCCCCCTGACATAACCTAGGTCCGCTCCTGAACGTATTGCTGGAATTTTTCAGCTCATATTCTTCTCTTCTTCTCTTTTTGATTTCAATGATTTTTTCGGTTTGGTTTTATTCAATTATGAGTAGCTAAGCTTTTAGTCTTTCGGTGAGATTATTTCAACGGCTATATTCGAATTGTGAGACTTGTATTCATTAATTCTTTACTTTGGTTCTCAATCTACAATCTGGTTTAATTTTATTATTGATTAGGTTAGGGTTTCAAGTTGTGCATCTTGAAATTTTTCCTGTTCGATAAATTGTTATCCGATGAATGAATTCACCGGTGTTTTCTTGATTGATTTGTGGTAACAAACGAATTGTTGGGATTCGGGATTGTAGTTGAGTCTAATGAACTATTTTCATACTGGGTGAATTATCTTGATAGGAATTGGATCTTCATATTTTAAAGCTAATTTGGGATTGAATATGTATTCTGGGTACAGGTTATCACAGAGTTCAGGGATTAATTGCATGCTGGATTTTTTTAATCTAATTTAGAAAAAGATATTGATTATGATTAACTAATCAACATAGTTTGTCTGTGATCGACTCGATACATGTCTGCGAAGTAAATTCACTGAAAGGTTCTTTTATCATTGAATTCTCGTTCTTTACTTTCTTAATTTTCTTAGTTTAACTCACAATCTTAAAACCCCCTACATTTACTTTTATTGTTTTGTTCTTATTCTTGATCGTTAAATAGAAATAGGATTAGCTGTCAATTCTCTGTGGATTCGACCCAGCTTACTCCATTGCTACAAGTTAGGAGTAATAGGAATTATTTTTGGCGGTTTCGACTCTCATCAAATTTTGGTGCCATTACTGGGGAATTGATTTTAATTAATTTTATTTCTTTTGATTTTCAGGGATAAGATGTCGCACCTCCCGTTTGGATATACCCAAGATCCTTTTAATTGACCCTTGTGGAATGTGCGGAGCTATTACACATACAATCGATTCATGACCCATTCTTTATGGAGAAACGCAGCCCATGGAATCGGAAGATTACTCTAACTTTGGCTATGGAGTGAGAAATCCATGTTTCTTGCAACATTCTCTACCAATGCAACAAAGTTTTCCACCGGTTCAAAACAATTCAAGAATGGCACTCAAGGAGATGATGATGTCTTTAGCGTCAAACACTCTTCAATTTCAACAAAGGGTTGGGGCAAGTATCCAAAACTTAGAAATTCAGATGAGCCATATGTCCTTTCAAATAGATCAATTTTCCTTTTTCAATGGGTGAGCCGAAGAGTTAAGGTACATGTTCTCTCCTATTTGATGTAAATGATAGTGATACTTTGAATTCTAAGGTGACACCAATCTTGGAGAAGGAAATTATCATTGAAAACAATAAAGAATTGGATTTAGAAGTGAAAGAGTGTCAACCTTTTTTTTCAGAATCGTTATTGATTATCGAAAAGGAATAGAGATAATTGATCCATTTCTTGATGTCTTTAACCGAATATCAAAGTATAATTTATCTTTTCGAGAATTTTGCTTAATTGAGGTGGCAAGTGATGTGTTGTCAACACTTGATAACAGTTATTTGAGAGTGTTTTTGTGCAAAGATTTGAATATTGCTAACTCTTTTGAATTGTCGAGTTTCGAGTTGAAGGAGATGATAAAAGGATTGGGTATAGAAGAACTTGGTTCGAATAAACCGGCATGGGATACCGGTTGAAAAGACGCACGTCGAGTTAAATGACTTTAAACAATAACGCTTTGCAGGAGACAACCTGCATTTCTAACTCAACTTTGTTTTTTTTTTCTTTATATTTTTTTTCAATTTCAATTAGTTAGTTGTAGATGTATTTTTACTTTTTAATTTGTGTATAAAACAATAATAAAATAAAAGAAAAAAAATAAAAAATAAAAATATGTATTTGATGGCCACAAATGTGGCCCTCAATTAGCATACAGCCACAGTCTTATAAAAGGGAAAATTGTTCTAAATATTCACTTTTTGAAACTTAATTACCACTCCACTACTCTCCTAACTTTAGTAACAAATCCTAACCAAAGCTAATATGGTATAACCAAAGCTAATATGGTAAAACCTTTCTTTACGTTCTAATATTTGTTTTCCGCGTTCGTTTTTTTTCCTATTTCGTTTCTTCCTTTCTTCTCATCTTTTATGCTCTGATCATCTGTTCCGTTTCAATTCTCTTTTCCGTTCTTTTCTCGGTTCCAATCATCTTGTTTAATTGAGTAAGTTCT
>CAOJBJ011101335.1:0-17559 GCA_948291685.1 Euphorbia celastroides | reverse complement strand
AAGGTTTACCGGCTGTTGCACTTCATGGTGGCCGTAGCCAAAGTGAGAGAGAGGCTTCCTTGCGCAATTTTAGGAGTGGCTCTACTAACATTTTGGTATTTTGTCTTTTATGTTACAAAATTTTTCAATGTTTACTCCACTATGACCCATGCAAATATAACAGATATGATGTTGAATAGGCACATTCCCTAGTTTCAGTCTTGCAGTTCTATAAAAATTGTGTGTGATTGCTATGTCACCCATCTTTTCACTTGTACTATTAAGGCTTGGTTTCTTTAAACCAAATGGCTAGTGGCATATTCCCTAGTTTCAGTCTTGCAGTTCTATAAAAATTGTGTGTGATTGCTATGTCACCCATCTTTTCACTTGTACTATTAAGGCTTGGTTTCTTTAAACCAAATGGCTAGTGGCAGAACCGACTGAACTGAAATGAAACTTATTGAATAAGTACTAAAACTGAACTAAAACTTATTGACTAAGTACTGAACTCAACGGAAGCTTATTGAATAAGTACTGAACTAATCTGAACGGAATTGAACAGAACTGAATGGAAAATAAATTGAAAAGAACAAAGCCTTGGACTCTGACGCAGTCCGGCTTGCCATAACATTGGAAGCTATCATACGTGGAAGAATTTGTATGTGGGCTAATACCTGCTTTGCTTTGTTCTTGAAAGCGTGTGTTTTAGTAGGAAGGCTTGCTTGAATCTCTTAGTTTGCTGATTGGCTAGATTTCACTTGCAGGTTGCCACAGATGTTGCATCTCGTGGGTTGGATGTTACAGGAGTTGCTCATGTTATCAACCTTGATCTCCCTAAGGTATTTGGGGCAGAAATTACTTTAATCACTGATGTTCAGTTACACTTCGGACTGAAGCTTTCTGACTTTTTGCACAATACCCATGTTTACAAAATCTGTGGTTCATAGATCTGTGCACGCGATTTATTTGATTTTTAGTATGAGAAGTATCTTGCTATTCGAAACTCTCAATTTATTTACTGTCTCTAGCTAGAATCAATTCGCTGAGGTGTACATCATTCTTGGCTAGCTTAGTAGTTATCTTGCTGTTTTGTTAGCATTACCATAGCTTGGTTGTTTTAGTCTCTATTGAAATCATTCCAAATAGCAAAGCTGAAGTGGCTGCCTCAATTGTAGACAATGGAAGATTATGTACATCGAGTTGGAAGAACAGGTCGTGCAGGAGCAGCAGGCCAAGCCACTTCATTTTATACCGATCGTGATATGGTACGAATTTCTTTCCACGTTTTATGGTTCCAGCAATATGCAGCATTATTACCTTAATATTTGTATCGTTCAAGGTCTTAGTGGCACAAATAAAGAAATCTATAGCAGATGTTGAATCTGGAAACACAATGACATTTGCAACTGGGAAGGTATGGAGGTTTCTGCTTACAAATTACATTGGTTTGAAGCTTATATTGTAATAAACGTATGTTTTTGACATTCAGATTGCGAGAAAGAAAGAGAGAGAAGCAGCATCATTGCATAAGGAAGCCCAAAATGGTCTATCAAAGTTGGTGGCATGCACTTCCATTAACATTGAAGACAAGTACAGGTTCATGATGGCCTCTTCGAACATCAAGATCGGTGTAGCTGATAGCGCGTGGGATGACTAAATGAAAAGCTTCAGTTTCTACCTATTGAAGAACATGGGTTAAGATGGCCTGATATTAAGGTGAGTGATCTGGATTTTTAATGATGGAATTTCATCTAGGTATCTGGAGGTAAAAAAAACTCTAACTTGTGTCCTGAGTTAGGTCCTATTCTCTTGAACCTACATTTAGGAAAATAAGTTCAATTCAGTTTTAATAAAATCCCAATAATTTTAGTTCAATAAAGTTTATTTTCAACAAGTCTAGTTTGCTTGTCTCAATTACTTTAAAACATACACACTCACAAACATGTTTCAAGTACTTATAAGTTGCAATAAATTCAGTAACTTTACTACTAATAAGTCGAGTTCAGGTTTAACGAGTTCTATAAGTTTTAATAAGTCCAATTTTGTTCAGCAATTGTAAGTCTTAAAAACTTTTGCTAGTTCAGGGGGGCGAGAGGTTATTAGGGACAAGTTCAGGGGTCCGGATGCATTTTTCCATAAAAGAAGACAATGAGTATGTTAATGAAACCGATGTATGTGCAGGTAGTGATAGTTGCATTGGATGATGCCGAAAGAGCTTGTAGGAGTGAAGGATAGTTTGTGCATATATTGTAAGGCAGGGATACTGTGTTCTACTTCCACTTGCACATGTTTCGGTTTGATCTTATCGCCCTCGATTTTAACAAAGAAGTGTGTTTGCATTGTGATTGGTTTGATCTTATGAACTTTCCAGCGTTTTAAGATTAGAGGTTATTGTGCACTTTATCTACCACTTTCTTGCATTCTATCATGTATAATGTGACATGACAACCATAAATCGACTCGAAAGGCAGGAAAGCCTTCTGGGGGAGAATGTAGGGCAAAGCTACTTTTCTTGCGCTCTGATCATGCAGTGTAACGATCATTAGGTTATGTGAACTCCCGAGTTCTGAAAACTGCTAGGTATAACTCAGAAGGTGGAGTCTCTTATAGATTGGGAGGGAATACTCTTAAGAATTAATGTGACTTACATTTTATTATTTTCCATAAAATATATCAAAATTAATTAATTGTATTAAAATGTGAATTGTAGCAGGAAAATATATTATACATATAATAGACGGTTAAGGTAAAATATTGGATATTTATAGGGGGGGTAATGTTAGGTACTGGGGTAATGTTGTATTGAAAACCATAAAATTTGAGTTAGTTCTTATATAATAACACTTTACCATAAATATTATAAATATAAATATCTTGAGAAAACCATCGACGAACTAAATGAAGCATTGTTGTTGTAGTGACTATGTTAAAATATTATTTAAACACTGTTGTTGTATGAATAATAAAGTGGATGATTAAGTGGCATATAAATATGGATAATATTTTTATTGGTATGAAATCTAATGGTATATGGGAAAACAAATCAGATAATACTAAAGTGGATAGATAAAGTAAGATGGAGTTGGGTCGGAAAAAAGTGGTAAACTGTCAAGCTCTTTGGGTGTTTCTTTGCTTGATCTTCGTAAAATGTTTGTTATGTTTATACAATTTATCTCGAACTAATCTTAAAGTAGTCCCTTCCTCTACTATTTAACTATTAGTATTTCATAACTTCCAGTGCTTGTCAACTGGAGAATACGTATGTCTTTGGTAAACCGTTCACAAATCCATAAAATCTAACACGTGATGGTGTATTTTGTAGTTTCTTCTCTCAAGCCTTTGTGTCTCCATCAATTTGGAGACTGGAACTCTCCTTGCAACAGTTTGTTTGATCTTTGTTGCAATGTACAATTTATGTTTTTTCAAACTAATCAAGTTTATGTTTTCAATCGAACTACAAAATATGGTCATGGCATATATGTGTTGAGACGTATGAGTTACAGTAGATTGTACATCACATGAATATTGTTGCAAACAAAAAGTATAACGGGGCAAATAGATTATTACACCTTGATTCTAGTATAAAAAAACCGAAAATTTTATACCTTTGGTCAAACCTTACAAATATAGAGAATAAACCTTTCACCAAAGCAATAAATATCATTGCCACACCAAGTGAACAAAATCTATAACTTACAACACATAACCATTCTTAATAAAAACTAGAAAACACTCGGACACGAACACATAACATACTCAAACAGCCAAAACTGGAACTCTCCTATGTCCAATAAACGCCTCCCGAAGCCTCTGGTAGCTGTCCCTATAATGCTCTAAAGAGAAACACAGTTGCCTTATAGCCTCTCTTTTCTCCTCTGCCCCTTCTTCTATCTTCACACTTTGCCTTTCAACCTCTACCTCCAGCTCCTTCACCTTTTTTCTCAACTTCTCCGACCCCGAAATAAGCTCCACATGCTCCATGTGCAGCTCCTGCAAATGCCTTTCCATTCTGCCCATTTCGGCTTTCACTGTTTCAACTTTCCCCTTCATCTCATCTCTCTCTATCTTCAAAATATTAATGCTTTTGTTTAAGCTCACTATGAGCCCGTTTTGTTCGGTGACTTGCTGCTTCAGCTCATTGATTATGCTACTGTCTCTCGCTTCTCTTTCGGCTTTTTCACTCTGCATGATTCTCATTTCATCTTCCAGTGATCGGTTCTGCGACTCCAAATTTCGAATCTGCTCCTCTAGCCTTGAGTGTTGCTCCAACAGTTTGGACATTTCGGCTTTTATTTGAGCTTTTTCGGGGAATATCTTCTCCTCAGCATCAGAGACAGCAGTTTTCAAGTCCCGGACCTCGTGATCTCTATCTGATAAACTCGTTTTGAGCCTCGAGATTCTTTCCTGAAGCTTCGAAACCTCCCGTTTTTCAGCATTCAGCTTGGCTTTCCACGTGTTCACCTCTTTATATGCCAATGCTAACTGCTCCTGCAAACTAGAAATTCTTTCATCACTCTCCAGCAGATGTTGTAAGCTCTCAATTTCCTTTTCAGCACTCTGCAGCTTCTCTTTTGTCACTCTTAACTCTTCTGCAAGTGCCCGAATCTTCCCACTGGATTCTTCGGTTTCAGTTTGCAGGTCATGGATAGTCGTATCAGACTCGGGTTTTTCTTCCGTGGTAAACCCATTTTCAGCCATTGATTTGTACTTTTGAAGATCAACTTTCAATCTCGCCACTTCTTCTTCAGATTCCCGAATCCGCTGATTGGCACTCTTCAGATCTTGCTCATATTCTGACAATTTGGCAACAACTTCATCAGAATTTTCCGGCCTCGCATTCTCCTGCTGGGCCCGGAATCTCTCCTTCATTTCCCGCAATTCAGCCTCGAGTTCACTTATTTTCGCGTTGTACATATGATCCCCGCCATTGGCCAACAGAGCAGCATAACTGTGGACTGATGAGTTATCAGATTCGGTTTCAGAATCTGTAAGAGTGGATGTTTCATCTTCCTTCTGGAGGTCCGAGCTGCTGCCACCAGATCCCAAAAAGTAGTCAAAGCCGGCGGCTCGGTGGCTCGATCTTCGATGAGAGGGTGGCCTTTGTTCAGGCGTTGGCGATGTTTCAGAGGCAATGTCGGAAGCGGTGGAGCCCTGGGATTGAAGGTCTGATGGGATGTTTTTTCTGAGTTCTCCTGTCACATGATCGTACCGTTCCGCTAGAGACCGGTACATTCGGTAGAATTCTTCGACGAGTGCTATTAGTTCAGGCCTTTTCTGATAGTACATTTCGGCTTTTTTAGCGAATGAATCTCCATCCTCTTCTATCAGCTTCAGCATTCGCCTCACACTTTTGTCCATTTCTGTCAATGATGTTTTTGAGAATCAGTAACATCGAATAACACCCTACTAGAGAATTTTCATACAAAAATTCTTAGTAGCACCGTGAACTTGGCATAAATAGCCTACTGCTCCCTGAATTTTGAAAAAGTCATCTCAACCTCCTCAACTTGCAATAGTATATTAGTTGGCCCCTTTCAGCTTTAAAAGTTGCACTACTTTACTCACTAAATGTCAAGTGTCAACTTTTGGCGGCTTGACATTTTTCTCTCCAACAGAAAAGTGACTCGTGGCATTCAAGATTAGACTTGTGCTTTTCCTGAAGTTCCAGGGAGCAAACTAGTACATTTATGCAAATTGAGGGGGTTGAGGGGACTTTTCTCAAAATTCGGAGGCAACATGGTATATGTGCCAAGTTCAGGTTGCTGGTGATGATGCATTTGGCCTTCTCAATGTATATCACAACACAAAACAATGCATAATGTGGCTATTCGAAAATAAATGGTTACCTTCGAGATTCTCGGCGAGCCATCTTGAATTTTTAGGACTAATGTGACTATCCCACCACCAGGAGTGTGATTTCCTTGACTGTAGCCTCTTGATTTTATTAGCTTGAACCTAAAAGAAGCTCACATATTGAGTTTCAAAACTGTCTATAGATAGCAATGCCAAATTGTATGGCAACAGCAAATATGTTGAAGATATTCTTACCGCAGAAGAAGCCATTTGCTTAATGGATCACCTTCCAAATGTTAACCTGCCACATTCACTAACACTCGACTTCAACCCAACCAATGAACTTGTAGCTTTGTATAATTTTACAATTCCAAGGATCTTAAAGTTAAAAGATAGCTACTTACTAATGGTACTTTCTATTGGTTAAGATGTCAAAGCATTTGAGTTGATTTTAGGTAACTACAACCTCCAAACATGCCCTAAAATATTTTAGCTAACTTATAACTTGGTTAATATATTGATGGAAAATTAAAAAATCGGACCTTTATAGACTAGTGCCTTTTTACTTATTCCAATTGTTTCGGACACATATAACTTTTCCTCAATCAATCATGCATAAATCATGTAAACTTACAGATCAAATAATTATTGTTCTGGAACATATTTTAAATGAGATTAATACCCAAATGCAATAAAAGATACAATTATTGAAGAACACTTTAAATTGGATACACTTTGTTTGAGTTTGGATATGGTGATGCCATATGCAATGTAATCAGGGCCCGCAGTTACAAAATGTACTTTTCTATAAATATAAAATACAATTATATATTGAAGTATATTAGAAAATAATTATACCTAAAACAAGAACAAACAAACCCTTTTACCAATTCATTTTTAAGTCAATAATAAAATGAGCATCTCTTCTATTCTTTGGTTTTTTTGTCTTAATTTTCTTATTCCTTAATTCTTTTCATTTTTATTTTAAATATATCTTTATTGATGTATTTTAGAGAAATATGATTTTCGTACACGGTTATACATCAAAGTTGTCGACTCAACAGAAATGAGGACGTGCTTCAATAATTGTTTACTTTTGATAAGATTTGCATTTGAAAATCATCTTTTAGTAAAGAAAAAGGTAGAAAGTAACGCAAAAATGCAAATCTAATTTGATTTACAAGTGTGATTAATTTGTCCACAAAGACTCCACTTTCCAATAAACCCAAATCAAGGCGTCATTTTATAATCTAACAATTTTTTTAATTCAAAGCTTAATCCTAAAATGAATGAATAAAAAATGGCCAAACGATATTTGACTAATAGAACAAAACATGGGCCCCATCCCAATTTCGGACCATACAAAATTTGTATACGCGAGTGAGGACCACGCGCTGCGATCGAAAATATCAACAACAGAGTCTACAATCAGCGGCAAACGCATCACGCGCTTCTCCTCCTCCACTATTCCTCTCTTTGATTTCTACTATTTCAATTTTCAACTAAACGCATTCACATAAACAAGTGGTCGAAATTTTAAGTTCTAATTTAATTAGAGTTTATAACGACACGTTTAGCTCACAAAACATTTTTCCTAATTCTTGTATTCCAAACCTACAATGGGAATTAAATAATTGTATAAATGATTTCTAAAACCGATATAACAAAAATCAAAATCTGGAATTGTGAGTGAATGAAAGAATGGGAGGAGTGAAGCAGCTAAAATCAAAAGAATCACACAGGAGTTTGAAATCGGAATTCAGCAGAGAAAACAGAATCAAAAGAAGGAAGAAGAACTTACAGCAGAAGAGAGAACCGCAGAGATGGAAGAGGACAAATGTGGGGAGAGGTAAAGACAGAGAGAACGGCCTTCACTACCGAGTTTTCCACATGCTTTCATTTAAAAGGTCAAAAGCTGCTCCTCCTCCTTTTTTTATACCAATCATACTTCCATTATTGTTTTGCACATCTTTTTTTAATTTTGTTCATCCCCTAACTACATTTCCCACTCTCATCCTTTTTCTTTAAACATCCCAAATTTTACTACAATTTCGTAGAATAATTTTACAATATATAACAACCTAATTTAGTGTATCAAAATATGTTATATTAAGTTGTAATATTTTCCATTTGATCTTCAAACATATTGACAATCAAATGAAAAGCATAGTATTTGATAGTGAAATTTGGTTATTTACTTGATAATTAAGTTTTTAGTACTGTTAACACAATTCAAAATCAAATAGTCAATCTATTATAATCATCTCTTTAAAATATATCGTCTATTTATAAAAATAATAAGCATATCAATGAAAATTTTTATTCTGTATATGACATGGTTATAGATTCACATTATCTATTAATATGTTTTTAGTGTCAAGTCAATTTATTTCTTTGATGAATTAAAAAGTATTTTTAAAACAAATAGCTGGACTTCGCACATTTAAGCATTATCAGGCCCCTAAGCAACTTATTTTTAGGGCTTTACAACCAAATAGCCATGGCCATCAGTTCATTTACTCAATAATGTAACCCTAAGTTTGTAATTACCCAAATAATGAGTTTTATAATTTTAATTTTCCAAATAAAACATGTTCCTTCTCCCACCCATGGCCATCGCCGATCACTCGTTCCTTTCCTCTTCTGCCAAGCTTCTCCGGCTAAAGCAGAAATCGTCGGCGATGGTGTCACTAGCTCTCGCATCGTCTTCTTCCTACTCTCTCGCCTTCATTTCTCTTTTCTCAAATCCCACTCTCCTTCACACCATAGATACACTCCAACTCACTTTCCTCTCCTCTCAAAACTCCACAATGAGCGACAATTATATTTTGTACTTACTAATACCTATTAATATTCCTATTTTCGGTGTGAAATTTATTGGTGAGAAAAGAGTCCCATTCTACAGTACTGCGAAATATATTCAGGTGAACTTCAATTTGCTCTTTGATGATTATTTGTTTGATTTTTGTCTTAGTTCTTCTTCAAGAATCTAAAGCTTCACTAAATAACTATCCATTATCCTAGAGGCAAAGCTATCGATTACTATAATCCTGTAACATTCTTCATTTTTATGGTAATTGATAGTGTTTTCTTTGTTTTGAGCTTGTTTTACAGCATCTATCTGCTGTTATAGCTAAGAGGTCGTCGGCTGATCCTGTTGCCTTTATTATGGATGTATGTGTCCATCAATCCAGACTTATTTTGTTCACTGGGTATGGATTTTGTTGTTTCGTTGGAAATCATTTTTTTATCTTCACAATTTCACTCTCGAATTTCAATTGAGTTTTTAGAATGCTGCAGATCGGCAGATGGAGAGCTGCGAATTTGGGATGTAGTTCAACATAGAACAATGTCATCTGTCTGGTATTGAAGTGGAAATTACTTTTGGAGTTTTAGTTTTGAGTGTTTAGATTTGTGTAATTTTGGGAATATGATTTGTTTTATGTGATGATTGAAGGGTGCATAGTGCCTTTGTTAGGAAAATCGTATTTACACCAGGATAAAAAAAATATTATATTTTGTTGTTGAATATTAGTTGCAGTTTGATCATGTTAATCTTAGTTGATAACGGCTTCTATTAGTTTTGTACTAAATTATGCTGTCATTTTCACCAAAATCATTTTCGTAAAATTTGGACTACATCGATGTATAACCGGATTTCGGCTAGCTGGAGCTCAAGTTAATAAAGTAAGAGAGTGAAACATTAGGTAATAGGTATAACATTTTATAACATTGTATAACAAATGTTATACAATGTTAAAACATGTTATACAATAATATCATATAAAAAATGTTATACAATGTTATAATAGTTAGATATAATGTATGTCCCAGAGCAAATAGGATAGTTAATTAGTTTGTATAATGTATAAACAAGTTTATTATTGATAAAAGGCATTTCTTTGTTATTCAAAGTTAAGTCTTTAAGTATATGTGATGGGTTATATATATACTTATTATTGATTAACAAAGTTTCATGACATAATTCATATTATATAAAAGAAATTATGGTGGGACTATGATTATTAAGATTTTTTTCTATGTGCAATTATGATTATATTTAAATATCTCTGATCATAGTTTCGTCAAGACTGGACATTAATGAAGTGGACAAATCAGTATGTGGGTGCACTTCTTTAGTAGCTATTCTCAATAGGTCAAAGATGGGATCTTGAAGTGAGCACATAGATATAAATCCCATGTATATTGGAGATCCACAATGAAATATCATACAAATCAATATATTATGTCAATGATCATCTTATTACAATAGTTGTGCAAGTATCCATTAACTTGAGAGGCTAGTCATCTGGTGCAATCATTATTATACTTTGGGTTACTCCTTCGTAGTTCTCTTTCGAGGATGTCATAAGAACAATTACGAGTATAGTGATGCATGTTCATTGGTGAGTTGAGTTATCAAGATAAGATCCATCACTCCTTGATATAAAGGGAGAAATACCTAGACGCTTGAGGCGCAAAAGCTTTCTACTACTTGGTCACTCGTGGTGAGAGATGAAAGTTATATGTGAGATATTATATTCAATAATGATCGGAAAGAAAATCATAATTGTTGCAAGTAGACCCAATCATGAATTGATATATTTGGGGTTGTAAATAAATCAAGTCGTTTCTAAATAGCTAGCTCGATAAGTAGCTCGATGAGAGCTCGATTTGGCTCATCTCGATTTATAAATGAATATTTACGAACATAAGATTGAGCGCAGTTCATAAATGAGCTTGGCATAACAAGCTAAAGCTTAGCTAGTACACAGGCTCAATTAAAGGTTCATGAACAATTGTTTTGAATTACATTAAGGGTAAACTTAAAAAAAACATATCATGCAGTTTCACGCTTTTAAAAAAAATGTCTGTGATTTTTTTTTTTTTTTTTTTGTAAAAAAATGTATTTTGGTTTTAAAAGGGTTATCCACACGGTATATATGTTTTTGAAAAATTACAGTTTTGATAATGTTACACAAGTTATTTCAATAAATTTAACATTTATATATTCTAGCTATATATTTGTATTTATCATAATTTGAGTAGTCTTAAAAAATGTTTCAGTTTATTATGATCTTTTAAAATTAGAATCAATTTTTAATTAAAATAAATATCAATACTTCTCAAAAAATCTCAAAAACCTGCAAAATTTCACTTTAAAGTGAAAAGGAATACTCTTTTAAACGTGATTTTCAAAATTCTGAAAAGCATGTTTTTGTAAAATTCTAAAACCACATAGCATGTATTTTTTTAAAAAAAATCACGGACATGTTTTTGTAAAACACAAAGTATATTTTTGAAGTTTATCCTTACCTTAATCATTATTATTATGACATATAAAATATGAAAGATTATTTGACTTAATAAACTTTAGCAATCTATAACTTATAAGGTTTAGTTGTAAGATTTTTAAAAAGTAGACAGGTTTGACATCATTTAGTATAAGGGTTAAAATTTTAAAGTATTAAATCTGATGCACTAATTTTGTTTATAAGAAAAATGTATGAATTGTTAAAGAGTAAAATGAATAATTTGTTTGTGAACAGCTCGACTCATTTTCAGCTATAAATAAGATAGTGAAGAGCATAAATCTTTGTTCGTATCATTGGCTAACAGCTAATATAAATATACATATAAATTTTCGATTCTAGTTTTCCATTCTCGTGTGTTGCAACGTCAATCCGATTGAAAGTTACTAGGTGTGTAGACATAAAAGAAATTAAGGAGAGTTTCACTATAACCTCACCTTTAAAATTTAGAGAAATTAACGTATTTAATTAATGATAATAATCCAAAACCTCGTGTCACTCGAAGATTATGATGGCCGTAATTGAATTAGTCAAATGATATTTCAGACCAAATTAAGGAGGTCTGTTAAAAAAAACAAATAAATAGAAACCGTATGGTAATGGAGTTGAAATTGGAGACAATGGTAACATACTAATTGCGTAATGGAAACTAATAAAAATTACATGGCATCATTTATATTTTAATATTTTCTAAAATATGATTCTGGCAAAAAGATCTTTTCCACAAACAATTTGTTATTATTTCATAAACCAGTTGTCAAGCGATCAGGCTCCGCAATGCTTATCAAATTTGTTGAAATTTAATCATCAAAGATTAGGGCTGTATTTGGTATCTAATACAAGTCAACTGCTTTGCTTTTATGTTGCACAACACATCACTTCATTTTTCAAGTTATCAAAACAATATTTTAAAGGAATATGGAATACTTAAGAGGTTAATTTTGAATCTAGACCTCCCGTCGAGATGTATCAGTTGAAATACACTAAATTGATAATGTCCGGAACAAATATTCCAAGACTAAATAAATTGCATTTAAAAATATCTAAATTCCTTGAAAAGCTTGGTTTGGTAAATAATGTTTAGCTTGTTAATGCACATAACAAGTAACAATCGGTTCAAGAATTTTCAATCATTAATTTCTTTAATCTAAAAATATATGGAATTGTGGCTTCAAACCCCACAATCTACAAAATTGACAAAAAAAAAAATACTCCTTAATTTAAAACAAAAAAAAAGTATATTAGTATGACCAATCTCATTTTGCTTGACTAAGGATAGCTTTTCAAGCCAGTCTCATTTATTTTACTCAATTTGAATTTTGCAGTCTCACATTTTTTATATTGATGAATGATTGTGTTATTATACATAATTGGTTGTTTATTCGTCAATGTCAACAAAGTCCTTTACATGTTAATCGAAGTTGGGAAGTTCGGTTTCAGCTTATCTATTGCGAAGGTAATCGGTGCGCAGATTTCATCGGTACAAACCCTCTCTTTGTCTTAGATGTCATTGGTTGTATGCTCTTCCTCAGAGAATGGAGTTAATCTTAAGGCATATGTCGGGTGTTTCGTTTCACAGGCTAGACTTGGCTTAGCTTCTCGCCCTTTTCTTTCTTACAAAAAAATCCTTGACATGAATCATACCATATACAAAAATGATAGTAAGATTTAAAAAAAAAAAAAAAATAACAGTGAAGTTATATATTTATAGCACTCCTTGATTTGTCAAGCATCTGATCTTAATGTGTTGAAGATTGAAATCTCCTGTCAAAATATGCATGAGTATGCCTAAGGATGTTCATTGAAACCCACCATAAGATAACAATCAAGATGATAACAAGTGTCAGCTAGGTTTGCAAACGGAGCAGAGATTCTCCAAACCAAATAGAGACATGCTCCAATGGCGACGGAGAATTCCTCCATGAGATATATATTCCATGCCACGTACTCCAATCAAAATCCCTGATAAGTCTCCGTTTGAGAATCTCTGATAAATTCCTAATACTATATAGAATTTAAAATATTTGTATGCTATTTTCTGGAACTTAAAATGTTTTATACTATATCATTCAGAATATTTTACAACAAATACTTAGACATGGAAATTATCAACTAGTGTTTAATGGCTCACGACCTTACAACTAATTAAATAAAGAATAGTCTAAAATTAGAGTTCCAACTGTCCAACTTAGTTTGGTCTGTCATATATAATTTCTATTATACTATATTGGCAAAAATTGTTTTTGTTCACGTTAACCTCTTGGTTCCTATAAAAGTAAGTCATCTACTAACTTAGTCATGCAAGTCTTGCTATTTTGAAAAAAAAAATGGTACATCATATCTACTTTCTTGATTGGAGTTGGGAATCATTTGATAAGAATAGAGAATTCGCCATGGGGAAAAGTAAATAAAATTCCTAAATTTCAATGGATAGGGTATGCAGCCCCTGCCCTAATAAGCTTCGTTTATAACCCTAGTGTTGGTGTTTATCTCATTATAACAATTTTAAGAGTATTCATTGACAAGAGATACATGCTCCCTTGAAGAGTCTGAGTTAATTTTGAATCCAAGACCTCCACCAACACATTGGAAGGTGTTCAATTGGTAATTTTAAGAGTATTTATTGACAAGAGATACATGCTCCCTTGCTCAACCATCCTTATATTTATGGGTCATACCTCTGTAGTTCTCGCTAGAAAGTGCTATAAATATAGTTACACTCAACTCATGAGATGAGTAGTTACAATGAGACATATATGTTCACGAGCTAGCAAGTTCGTTCGACCTGCCTTAACCCATAGCTTATAGGATAACTTTGGGAAGCCATTTTTCAATTTTGAATCCGCCCAACCTGAACTCAATAAAGCCCACAAGATAAATAATTTAGGTTTGAAATCAGTAAAAAATCTTAACGAGCAATACAACCCACATAATTTTTATATAAAAATAAATTTTCTATACGGAATGTTATGTATCTATTAATTATCAAATGTGAAGATGAAAATATTATTCATAAAAATGTCGAATTAATAATAAATAATGATAAAATACTAACAATATAAATTAATAAATACTACTTGATATCATTGCTAAAAGATACATAAAATATAAAAGTATGCAACCTATTTTCCATAGGCTCAGCTAACAATTTAAAAGACTTCAACAATAAAATACTTGCTTGTTTCATATATCAACCAATATTGCAGATCTAGAATTCTTTTACTGAATGTAGATATATCTAGAGCGTCAACTTTGAAATATAACCAAATATCTTGTCTAAAAGCAGCTTAAATTTAACCCAATTATAAATCAAGATTGACTTATATTGCTACAAATACACGATTGAAGAAGACAATTGTATAGAGGATGATAAAAGTCATAGATGTAGTTTATTTAAAAAAAAATATTAAAAATAAAAAAAGAAGAGAAAAAAGAATAACTGGAAGAGAAAAAAAGTCTTGACAAACTCTTTCCTCCTTATCAAATCAGCTCACAAATAGAAAACAAAGTCTCAAAGAACTCTTGATAGCTAGATTGATTAGTTTGACATTCAGTATGGCAAGAATTGATAATATCAATGAAAGAATTAACAAATGACAAAGTTTGAAAAAAATGAAGTGTTTAACATTTAGAGAGAAATTAGTTCTCGTGCAATGCACACTCAAAAGGTATGCTTATTATAAGTTTAATTTTGAGATAGAATTCGAAATTATAAAATGTGATGTAAGCACAAATGAAGCAAATTTAAAAAAATAAAAGTTACCTTTTATAATTTAATTGCAATTAACAAACCATATTTCCCTCATTAGGACTGCTGGGTTAGTTAGGTTATTCAATCACCTATTACTTAGGGCTGTCGAGTCGATATCTTCCATTTTCCAACAGCAAGGATTCATAACGAACACAAAAAACATTTCATAGGCACTTCATTATTATAGATACAGGCTCTGTTCTTTCACTTTCCAAATTCGCAACTTCTATAAGTTGTCAGTTCTCAACCATAATTATAAGCCCAAAATCTATAAGTTGTCAGTTCTCAACTTCTAAGTTATCCTCAATATCAAATAACGGTCACCTTTCTTCATTGACTATCATCTTTTCTCTAATTTTTAATTTACAGAATTGAAATTTCAGAAATCGGAACTCATGGAAGAACTACACCGGAAGAAATCTTTTGCATGGATAATATAGGCTAAATTTTTAGAGCAGTTAACAACGTTAACAAGTTGCTTTTACAATACAGGCAAAGGAACTAGTAAAACAAGTTTGCATTATGATGTTCATTCATCCAGAAACCAAACACATAACTCATTTCTCTATAATCTGAGAAAACTCCAAATAATAATTAGTCTTAGTATAGCAGAAAACAGAGAATAGTACCTTTTATCCAAGGATTTATCAAAGATTACCAAAACAACCACAAAATTAGCTTTAAAAAGCTCAAGTCCCAGCGTTCCTCCGGCCAACACGAGCAACAAAACCAGCTTTGATTGGTGCAACCGATCTACCAGAACCACACTGCAAAAATAACATCAGAAAAATCAGCTATATTTTTACAACAAAATATTCCAGTAAACCGAACGGGAAACAAATAAATGGATAAGTTAATGCAAAATTGAGGACAATGCAAAATTGAGCACAAAAATTGTATCAACTTGATGAGTAAGGGTGTTGTGAATCCTTAAAAAAATGACTACATTAACGCATGTATTATGCCTTTCAATTAAATCTCACAAATGCCATAAGGAGTTAATGACTGGCTGTCCTTTGGAATCAATTAGAAGATTCTTAGCAGATTTGAGAATCTGAAAGAATAATTTAAATTGAGTGTGTGCAGCATATTATCATCAATATCAGTTAGACCATAAACCAAAACTGAGGAAAAACATAAACTCCAAACTAAACAAACTGACAATAAGGATGCTCTAAGAAGTAAATTATAGATGCAGCACATTATATAAAAAAATTAAATGCACATAAGATCACAGCAAAGAGATTGTTGGAATTGATATACAAGGAAAATCATCAAAAATATATTACTACGAAGAGAACTTCCTTCAGGTATATACAGCTATACAACAAAAAACATAGTGTACGTCTGCAAGACATTACTACAACACGTCACTAGTGTTATATTCTGCTAAAGTTTAGTTATTACCTTCTCACATCGGAGGAAAAAGAGACGATTCTCCTTTGAAAGTATAGTGTCTGGACTTTTGCAACCAAGGCAAATGACATACTCATCTGAAAATTGAAGAAATCATAGAGCACAATTGCAGGAAAATAAAAGTGATTAAAAAAGAATGGTGCATAAAATATGAGAGAAAATTGAGAAATGAAGAGACATACTGATATAGCGGCGCAAAATCCCCTCAAAATTTTTCGGGGCAAATCTACCCTTCACGACAACCCTTTGCTGCCCATCAAGGGACCCACTTGTTCCCAGTTCAGCAAGTAAGAAAGCCATCACATGATCTGGCTGCCGGTGCATACTGAAATTTTACCGCATAAGAAAGAATTACGTCATAAAATTACAAATATCATACATATGGTGTATTGTACATTCATATATACAGTTCTACAGTACTAATAGCCCTAAAGTAAGAGAACTAGTATTTACAAGGATAACAAATTAGATCTCATATGATGATATGATCATTAGTTGCTAAACAGAAATGGCATCTTTCACATATCTCAATAGATAAAATGATATCAGCAGTCATTGCATAAGCTTCAAAAGGTTGCAGATAAATCTACACAGAATTAACAAAATGTGTCCAGCACTCGTTACAAGTCATGGTTCAAACATATTAGAGGGCAAAAAAGAACAAAGGAATAAACTACTCACGTTTTGCAAAGATCCATGAAATTCACAAAAACAGTTTTCTTTGTCCCTTCACGAAGAACCTGTGGAGGTCTCATTACAGTTCTTCGCCTATCTCCAGCAAGCTCTGGATTGTTCTCGCGCAAGATGTTGAAGACCCTACCAAGAAGCTATACCATCACATTTGGAAAAAAAAAAGGACTCAGTATCCAAGATTTTCAAAATATAAAACAAGTGAACGCTTCAGCTGTAGCGGCTAAAAGTAATTTTAAACAAAAGGTCGGGCAAAATGAAAATTACGAAGTTAGAACTGGAAATATTAAGAATTCAACAGTAGACAACTATGTCCAAATCTCTTACAAGATACAAATGGGAAATAGCTCCAACATTTCCACCTCTACAATAAATGAGATTTTGTACCACCTATAAATTTTACTTGTACTTTATCATATTAAACAGCTAACCTACATATAAAATGACAGCAATAGAATGTCAATCTTCAGGCTTTATATGTAAAGTCTCTATTCCTTGGTAATCAAAACCCAAAGATCTATGAACTAGTCCGTGTTTGACTAGCCAAACAGACAAAGGACCCTGCATCTTTTTTCTCTCTCCCGTATTTTTATTTGTATAATATAAGTATTTATCATT
>CAOJBJ011100190.1:0-17355 GCA_948291685.1 Euphorbia celastroides | reverse complement strand
GACATCTTTGCGCAAGCAAAGAAAAATCTTGCAATTTTTCTCTTCCGAGCCACCAACTCTAAAGAGTTGGGTTCCGAGCCGAGGAGGGACATCTTTGCGCAAGCAAAGAAAAATCTTGCAATTTTTCCCTTCCGAGCCACCAACTCTAAAGAGTTGGGTTCCGAGCTGGGGAGGAACATCTTTGCGCAAGCAAAGAAAAATCTCGCAATTTTTCTCCAAAACATTCGACCCTAAAGAGCCGAATCACGAGCTCGGGGGGGACATCTGATATCAATAAGAGAAATACAGCTCAGTTATACCCGAGTTGGTTCAACCTCTAGCAAGCTCGGGCCCAAACCCCGCGCTGAGGACTCACGAGCTCGCCGTCCAAAAGGCCCACCAGTCCGTCGAGGAGAGCCACCCCGATAAAGACAAAGGTGTGCGCCGCAGAGCAAGTACACACCGTGCCACCCGACAATACTGTTACGGCAGTACAAAGGACCAATACTATCAGCGTGACGTGGCCCGACAAACACAAGGAAACTGTCAGACCGTGCCAAAACCCCATCATTGCTAGGCGCCACGTCACCACTGGTCCCCTCCGGCCGCTCTAAGCTCCCTATAAAAAGGTAGCTCCTCGGGATAACAAGGTTAACTTTCTCTCCACACTTTCAATAAACTCTCTACACCTTATCCCGGAATCTTAACCATCGGAGAGGCCAAGCCGGTAAAACGGCTGGTCCCCCTAACGGTGTTCTTGTTTTGCAGTTACCCAAAAAGACTGGATATTGACTTCACGATACGCCAATAAACAATTAATAGGCCTAAAAGCAATTGAACAATACTAATCTTATCTACAAGATACAACATGAAGTAGGTTATTTTGTTTAGTTAATGTGGTATTTTGTTGTTGGACAACATATATTTAGCAATATATTATCAATGCTTTTGCCATATTAAATTATAAATTTAATTTCGGTGAAGTTGTATTAATAGAATTGACCGAATATGCATTCAGTTGTTTTACATTTCGGTAAGTTCGGAATCATGCTATTGATTGGATACTAAGTATTATTCAATTAGCTAAACCAAAATGAACTATTTTTGTTGTATTATTTCTTGTTTGTTTACATAATAGATCATTATTTTTTTTATTTTGATTTATGTTTATATATAAATTGTATAAAAAAATTTGTTAGCAATTTTTTTAATGAAATTCCGCTCATCCTATCATAAAGTTTTGGCTCCGTCACGGTATATGAACATTAACTTTCATAATTTTGTAATATTTAAAAAAAAATATCTTGTTCACAAATGTCATGCCTTGATCAAAAAGTGGAACATTAACTAATAAAATGTCAATTTTCTTGAAAATTATGTTAGAATTTCACATAAAATATGTCAAAAGTTACTTAAAATCTTTTAAAAAAAACCCAAATATTTTGTGTATTTTTAATAATTTAAATAGATGTGACTTATTGTATTTATCATGCGTCATTTTGTAAGTGAAGATTTTTATAGCGCTTAATTCACGAAAACTAAATAACATTACACGCAAATTTGTACGATGGCTACTCTATTAAATCTAAGCATAGCACATATAACTTAATATTAGCTTCATTAAATTTTATAAAATTAATTTAATTCTGCGTGATTTTTAAGTATGCAAATTTTGAAGAACTATATTTTTGCAAATTTGCTTTGTTATTTTATAGTGTCGATGAAGGTTTTTTGTCAATGTTAAATTTACTAATTAAATACGATAAATAAAGGGGTATACTTGGAATAAAATTATAAAATACGTTGGAACAAATATTGCTTAGTTAAATTTGGCTGAGCACAATTCCAAAGCATAAAAGATGCTAGAGTTGATGCATGTTTAAGCGATGAAATAGTGTTGATGCTATAACTTTCATATGACACTAAACAAACAAAAGTGGCTAAAATAGCTGGAATTGCTATAATTCTACATTCCTAACATCAGTCCTAGGAAAGACCTTTTCTCGCTTCGGAGCTCCTACCTCGCTCGGTCTATGAGATCAAAGCCTGGCCTGGCATCATATTCATATGGATCTTCGATAAAGGGCTATGGTTCACTCTCGGTCGAAGAAGAACTGGTTGAGAGCTACGGAACTGACTCATTCACTGATTTTTCTAACTTTTGATCCATCAAGAAAGTATATGCTATGCCTATGCCTGCGCTGGAGACCTATAAAAGCGAATTCAGTTCAGCCTTTTAATCTTTAAATCAGGAATAAAATAAGAAAAGAAGTCGATCATTCAAACAAAAGACCTGCTTAAAAAGCTTAGTAAGCCAATCTTCAAGAAGATCCAGCTCTAGAATCGGACTAAAAGGAAAAGATATCCTATCCCCTAGGTGGCAGAGCAGCCTTTAGAGTAGAGCTCACTTCCAAAAACTCGGTTCCTAATCTATGGATTAATAAAAGACTCCCGATACCGGACATTACGCATTAGACTGATTGGACCCCTTAATAGGACGCCTTTGGCTATTCTAGGCCTTCTTATATTCGTACTTGCTTACCTTTCCGCCTCCGAAATGAAATTCTGGTCCCAACCATAGGTTAAAGGGTAACTTACTCTCTGAAGTAAGAGATCAACTCAAAGGCAAGCATGGGGAAGAAGTGAGACCTTCGCCAAGCCGGGTATCTAAGTTGCTCCTTTCTGAATCTGGATTTCGACGAACGAACCTAATTGGAGTAGAGGGAAAAGCAACTGAATCCCGAGTTTAGTGCTTTGTCGACTCAGAGTTAGAGGGCTAAATGAGCTAGAAGCGGGTTATGTATGGATCACTTTTTTTTACTTACTCTGTTGCGTTCTTGCTTAGCAGGGCTTGTGTTTAGTGAGGCGCGCTGTTCATGAGGGGGTTTTAGGCAAGGATTGAGAGAGACGATTCTAAAGCGGATGAAGGAGAAGGCCCTCGGCCCAGTAGAAGAAAGCCCTTACCCAAGTTGTCTATTTACGTAGGTGAATCAAGTACAACAAGTAAGGTCAGAGCTTTTGGGTAGAAGATTGGGCTCGGCTATGCGGATCCACTAGACTAGGAAAGAGGTACGCATAGCTTACTTACTCTTTTAACTTTATTAGTTACTAGTAACTAATAAAGTTAAAAGAGTAGGCGGTGGCTCCCTTACACAGTCGTTGGGGGGAGAGATAAGGCACATGCGCATTTTGGGTGAACCGTACGATCCGGAGCTCCTGTCCTGAGTCGGCGAAGGCCCCCCGGGTAGCAATAGTGAGTTGCCTTAGTTGAGTCTTCATGACGGAGGAGACTAAAAGGACTCATTGGCATTGGAAAAAATTCATCTTTCATTGGTAAAGACTTTGGTTCTGTCATGCCTCGCTAGGAATGTGACTTAAAGTAGTACCTAATTTTGAGTCCGATCACTTGTTATCACTTGTATAAGGATGGTGACATTCTTATTGTTCTCGATCCTATTTCGACTCTCGAAAACAAAAGGAAGGAACTGTAGGGCTTAGGGCTGCTTCAACCTCTTGGAAAGGTAGCGATCTCGTCTTCTGGAAATGGAAAGGTAGTTCTGTGAACCAATTAAGTGAGCCGAGGGTGAGAAGAAGCTGCTATTTATCTAGGCATTGAAAAGCAATCCACCCAGGAATCGTCAAGCCAGATACGGATTCATTATCAGCTAGGGTACTTGAACCTGATTCTTTTAGATTCTTATCCTTTATATGGCTATAAAGAAGACCAAACAAATCTCGATGAAACTACAAGCAACTACATCATGAAAGAAGGTTCTACGAACTTCTCTACACAAACAACTGGCATACCGTCGACTCTACCCTACAATCCGATCTTTATTCTCTTATTCATTCTATAAGCGTTATCTAATTAAAACAAAACGTTAGTACAAAAGAGAGTATAAAAGAAATATAAAAAGCTAGTGATCACAAATCGACCTCTTGACTAGAAAACTTGTAACATCGGTGAAAAAAGAGTTATTGAGCGTCTGTCGTTATTAAAATAACCAACGAAATCTTTGGGTCGGCAACATGGCATGGCTAATTCCTTCTCTGCCTAAGGCAAACTGTCTAAAAGACAAGAATGAATGTTAGTACGAGTCACCTTCTTAGTCCGTGACTGAAAAAGCTAGTGGAGCGAAGGTCACCTTCTCTAAGGAGCATACGAACATAAGTATCTTTTTGTATGCCTAAGCAGGTATATGCCGGTCAGAAAGTCAAGGCAAGGAGTTACCCGATTTCACTCACTCGTAGTCCGAGGATAATACCTTCCTTTCACCGTAGAATGATAAGAAAGAAAGATTAGAAAGGTGATTTACTGGTACGCTGGTAGTCTCTTTTGATAGCGCGAGCCATACCTTTTGCCAAGCGGGCCTCAAGTAAGATGTACAATACTATGCGGGATCAGGGGTCGACTTCGTCATTCTTAGCAATGATGAAGTTTATTCCGAAGTTGGAGCGGGTGTCTAAGGCACTCATTCAGAGATCTATCCCTACGATCATAGAAATACCCCTTGAACAAGGGTTGATCTGGAAACCGACCTGGAAGTCGGTGCCAACAGCACCTGTGATGTCTGATTGGCTTAGGAAGAATTTCGACAAAGAAAGAATCTTAGTAATACGATGTGCAGTTGGCTTTCCGTATGAATGGAGTGAATCCGACTGGGAGATCACCACTTTTTGGTTCTATCTTTTCGAGCCCTTTCGTCCCTATGTGTTACTCTGAAGAGGCAGTTGCCGATTCTTTAGTAGCTAGAGAAGCCTTGTCTCCGAAAAAGGACGCTACTTATCCTTCAGGAAGGTTAGCTGGAGCAGGTAAGCGTAGAATATTTGCGATCACAAATTATGGTGCACTCCGACCGGTCCATGACTGGTTGATGTCGATACTTCGGTGCCTAAAAATGGATGGTACATTAAATCAGGAGACGCTTTAGTATCTTTATTACGCGTCTATAGGACACGGATTCCTATAGATCCGCCTGATTAGGTGGCGCAGCAGAGAATTCATATTTGCTGTGGGACACAACCGTTGGGAGCGTATGCGTACTGGCCCTTATTCACGTTATCGCATCATTTATTGGTGTGGTTCGTGGATGAAATTATATACCTTGGACGCACCTTTACAAAGTACGCCTTACTCGGGTCATCGCGGATGAGAAAGTAGCTCTAATCCGAACTCCGCTGACGACGCACTAAGTCATAAACGGCTTCTATGTAGTATGATCCTTAACTGGATCTTCACCTGCTTCAAAATCCTAGCCTTCACCCCTACCTAAGAGGCAGAGCCCCACCCACTACTCCAATAGCGATGGATTGACCTGTCTCCTCTAGCGTATTGGATTCATCGGCTTAAATTCCAGAGGGGGAGGTCCTAAAGGACTAAGGCAATCAGGACTGGGAACACCCGCTAGAGCGTTATTGCTCCATAGGACTTAATGGCACCCGTTGCGTAGCGGCTCGCAGTCTAGCTACGGGTGTCATGGAGTACGGACAGCGGATTGTACTTTTTAAGTCCCATCCCATGAGCTACTTTTTCCATTCCAGTCCTTTCTCGACTGATCCAGCCCATCTCGAGTCGACCGAATAGGTCTTTCAAGAGAGTGGACAGCTAAGAAAAGAAGTTCTAGCGCACCTTTTTTTCTTTGAATGAGAAGCGATGTCTGTCCGGATCTTCTTCTTTAGTAAGATGAATCGAGTATAGAATCTATGTCTTAACCAGGCCTTTTTTCTTATATACGATATATTTGTGTTAACAAGCAAAGAAGAACCTTTTGACCCATCGTTTGCTTAACGCTTTTCTTTGAGTCTATGCAATCTCTCTAGATCTTGATAGATAGCCTCAAGACTCTGTCCTCTCCTTAGCGAAAGGAAAGGGCTAGAGCGGGGGTACCAACTGTTACGCAATCTCTTCCTAAGGCTCTAAGGGGCTATGGATCAGGTAGGCTAGGTTAAAAAAGGTTAGGGCTTATAGGCCTCTACCCCATTGCTATATTGCTATAATAGGTTTTTGTAGCACTACTCCTAATCTTCTCATATCCCCTATACGGATGAAATACCTGGGTCTTAAGCCGCCCGTAGAATGACAGTATGAATAGAAGGCCTTGTGTAAGCTATTGTCTAATCCTCTTTGCTTTGTAAAAAGCCCAGCCCTAAACGATGCTAGTCATATAGCAGCTTCCGAAGCAGGGGAAGGCGGAAAAGAATATGAATGACTACCCGCCTTTTACTTACTTTTCTTCCTCCAAGACTTTCGCATCGAATTATGGCTGGCAGGTAGGTCCACCATCAAAAGCAGGTGCTGTCGTCAGCTCGTGTCGAGCATCCTTATAAGTTGTCCACAACACAACCGTAAAATGACCGGAGATCGATCCACACACGGCATGAAGTCTTTCCCAAAGGCAGTTTGGACGGTGTGCAGATCTATAGGTGCTTGCGCTAAGGATCTTGCATGGAAGCGCCGAGACAGATATATGAGATCCAGGTCTCGTTCATCTTTTGTCTATCCCTATCTATAGTAAGGTAGGCAGACGCTTCATACCACAATAGATGAGGATTGTTATAGCTTCCGACGCTCTTTTGGATAACGAGTTCGCTTTCCTTTCTATTTCGGGAGCAGCCGACTGCTAGCTCTCGCATGTAGTCGTAGGCGGAGATCAACATTTAGCCCTCACTGAAAGATATGCACCTCGCCTGCGATTTCAATCTCTGGCTGGAGAAAGATAGAGACTTCGTCCGTGATGGGACAGATTCCTTTTTCTTCGAAAAAAGTGCTTTCTTTTGGTCAACGCTCGCCTCGTAATAGAGACGAATGGTACACCAGTTCTCCAAGCGGCTCCGTTACAGTGGTTTCGTCATTTGGAAGCCCCCGTTGAACCAATAACAGGAGCGAAAGACCTATCGGTTCGGTGATACGAAAGCCTACCTCGCGATGAAAGACTCAATTCCCGAATGGGAACACAGTGTGAGAACCAGAACCGAGAAACTTTAGGCGGAGCTCCCTGTGGAATGATGAAACCGTGGTCGTTCCCGTATCATCGAATTCATTGCTGTGGGTCTTTTTTTTTCTTGTCTTCCCTTTCACCGTCTTTCGCAATAGCGGATTCGTCTATACCTTTTTTATTTCGTTTTGCAGACGAGTCCGGCTACACCAACCCTCAGCCAAAAAAAGAGCCTACTCGCGCAACGGCGGTCGTAGATATCAGCTAGCGCGCTCATCCCTTGCTTGGTTCTTCCGTGCGGGGAGGGTCTAGTCTAAAAATTTATTCTTTTTGATCGAAGCTCTATGTCTCATTAAGTCCTTCGCAAGCTTCCTTCCAAGGTGGAGTCCATAGGCGCGAATACTCGGATTGGGCTTGGAAATCCCCGCTGAACGGTCTGGTCTGTCTATTGATGCATCGGATGCTTGTCCGAAAGCTCTGTTATCTCTATCTTCTGAATAATAGACTTATTGGGTACTCTTCTCCAACCAATAGCTCGCTGGCCCATTTCTCTTCTTTGATTGAGAATCTGAGTAAGTGAATCAGGCTATTTCGTTCTTTCGGTATGTGCTTTCCATTGAAAGCATGCTTTTTCGGTTGTAATTCCTGCCCCGAGGAAAGGAATTCTGTTCTTTGCTGAAGCCCCTCACGGAGCGCTAACTATGGGGTGAAAAGAGTTAATTTCTTTTCTTCTCTTACGTTACGTCATTTAAGATTTAATCTAGTCTACAATCCTTTCTTCTCTTATGTATGAAATTTCTAGAGAGATAAAGGATAGCATTGGCTATCGCGCACTGAATAGATAGAAGCATAAGTTTCTCGGCGAAGCTCTTCCTAATTTTTAATTAATAACTCTTTGAGCTCCAGCTCTGATTCACATCCGGTACTCTTTAGCAAACTAGGAAAATTCATGTTCTTCTTAGCGTCGACTACTCTAGCCGGGAGACTCGGTCTCTTCATGCTTGCTAGGTGGGGTCCACCCTTCTTGCTGCCATCTTGAGAACAGATCGTAATTCCGATTCACTCTTATCGGAGTCACTCTATAGGTTCGACTATATAAGGGGGAGATAATGTTGGGAGTAAACCCTTAAAAGATCCTTGTGACCAAAGCAGGTTCACTGAACGCCCGACTCGCTAAATGGTCAATACTGCTCTCACAGTATGACATAATATTCGTACCACAAAAGGCCGTGAAAGGACAGGCACTGGCAGATTTATTGGGAGCACATCCTCTACGGGAGAACTTCAAATTGCAATAAGAATCCTAAAAGCCCTAAATAGATCCTCTTTTGCATGATTCGGCGGACTCGATGGTTAGCAGGCCTTTCGGGCGACCTACTGGTCTGTGATGTTATCGCAGATATAGTGAGGTTTACCCGATCTAGTGGAGGAGGGGATTCCTGACATTCAAAGAGATTGGAAGTGAAAGCGCCTAAAAAGTCTTTCGCTTTCGGGGTCAGGAACTAAATAAAGCGCTACGGCTACGGTAGAGGTGTAAGACTTGGTCTAATAGAAGTCTTAACCAGAGACTGACTCATACACTAGAATATGAAAAATCCCACTAGTAAGAGAAAGAGGATATGCCCGTAAGATTAAGAGATAGGCTTAAACTAGTAATCTATGCGACTAGAAAGGGATGCCCCTATGACTGCCACTATAAGGACTTCTACTGATGAATGAATTCATAAAACGAGATTTCTGTGCAGATGAGGAATTTTAGATCTATGATTCCCTACTCGTCTGGTTTGCTTTTACTAAAGTGATGGGAACTAGTCGAGACCGCATTCGCTCGTTTGGACCGGGGAAGACAAGACCTAGGAATCCGATCTATAGCTAGCCCTACCTTTCTTCTTAGGTTGTCTAGGAAGAAGATATAAAGTCTCATCCCGTGCTTTCGGGCTTAGTCCTGAAAATCAGATTCGATCGTCTACTATTTAAGATTCCAATTCAAAGTCTGATCTTGGTAAGCTGCTACCAAACCGGATTCTCACCTGCTTTAAGGTCCCACATTGACTCTCCAATCAGAAGCAGCTATTACTGAATCCCTTTTGATGCTTGATGCCAGAAAGACTGGCTATGGAGTGAATTCCACTTTAGAAAAGTCTATAAAAGCCGCTCATTCGGCAAGACGGTTATCCAACTTATTTCCGAATTGAATCGGTATAACCGGGAATCTGGAATCTCTAACGATCGCATATTTCTAATGAGTTTTTTTCAGGGTTGTGGTTCTAGAATAGTTCTTTTCTCCCACTCACGCTACTATCGGAATGGCTGGTGACAAGGCTAGTTGAACTAGTAAGACTTGGAAGCCTTACTAGTTCAACTGTCTTGTGTTAAGCATAGCATAGAAGAAATTCAAATCTAGAACTAGGAACTAGTAGAATTAGTCCAATATTACTAGTAATGCAATTCCAGGTAAAGATTTTCAATCCTCTATGGCCGCTTTTAAGGCACTTTCCAAGTCTTTCTAGGGTGATAGCCTGGAGTGTAGCTTCACGGGACATAGGCACCATGCATTCCCTTCACTCAAGATGCACATGGTGTTGGCAAATGGGATGGGGACAGCACGGACACCATCCAAGAACTCCATCCCAAACACAATTTGATAGTCGTCCATAGGCATTACCTAAAGGTCTACCAAGTCACACCACTCACCAAAGCATATCTTCACCCCACGAGCTACGCCAAAGATGGGCTTGGCCTCGCAATTGACAGCCTTAAGCCAACCACGCTCCTCTTCATACTTAATCCCAAGTCTCTTGGCCTCGTCTACCTCGATGAAGTTATGCCGTATCCACCAAGGCTCGAGTCTCCAACCCATTCACCTTGGTCATCACATACATGCGGCCTTTCCTCTCGGTCTTGGGCACCTCGACCTTAGCCTTGATGGCGTTCAAGAGTTGCAACGAACCCATCCTCCTTTCTTCCCTTTACCGTTCCCTTATCTCCGCTTTTCTTTTATGGCTTGCTGGATTAGCTATCGCTTGCTTGAAGAGCCGATAAGAGGTAAGTGTATTCAAGTCTCTTGACTAAAAACTTTGCATAGAAATTCCTACCGGAGAGAACCCCCTCTAAGCAAGAATAAGAAGCCGGAGCTGCACAGCAACGAAGTATAGTCGTAACGTAAAAGCAGCACTTGAGACGAAATCGCTTACTGGAGCGCATAAACAAATATAAGGAGCTTCACCCCACGAGCTACGCCAAAGATGGGCTTGGCCTCACAATTGACAGCCTTAACCCAACCACGCTCCTCTTCATACTTAATCGCAAGTCTCTTGGTCTCGTCTACCTCGATGAAGTTATGCCATATCCACCAAGGCTCGCGGCTTTCAATAAAAATTTATGTTTGTGAAAAAATATATAACTAATTTTATTTTTATATATTAATCCTTTTGGAACAGACAATATGAGTCAGAGGGGGAGAATGACCCATTTTCGCGCGAAAGTAGTTGGACAATTCAAATTTCTCTTTGAATCCGGACTCTGGTTGATTCCGGATGCAGGCAGATAATATGAACTATGATAATTGAATTGGACAAACGATTTTATCCTGGTTCGGCCCCCGCCTATTCCAGTCCCCAGAACTCCTGTTGGGCTTTAATCCACTATTGGTCTTCTTTACGGGCATAAGACAAGCCTTTACAATTGTTACCGGATACAGTTTCCTTCTCTCCTAGGATATACCATTGAACTTATCCCAAGTCCAACTGAGTCCTCTCATCAGAAATTGTACCATCCGAAAGTAGGATATATCATTGATCTTATCCCCAAGATTAACTGAGTCCTCTTCTTCATGGGATATACCACTCCAGATCTCTCACCAGATCCTATAGCTAAGTCCCAACTTATCTATCCCCCGATTGAAAAGATTTATAGTGATTTTCTGACATTTTCATCTTTAATAGATAGATTACAATTTAGTGTTCTCTCGAGTATTTACTTAATCCTATATCTTCTTAATTGCTCTACTTAGCAGATGGATCAGCAACTTCTTTAATTCTCCATGTCCTCCTTTTATAGGTTGATCTGAGTTAATTACTGTAGGAGAAGGACCAATCATGATCGTTGAAGAAGTTTGGTCTTGGCGCATCCAGACCGTTGTTTCGGCCGTTAGACTCATTTTAATGCCCGTTTGTGCATCAATAGGTGAATATAGGAATTCAGACATTTCTGGTAGTCTGAAGTTTTCCCAATAGGCTTTGATTTACGGTGTGCTCCACGCGCTTTGCTGTTGGCTGGTTGGTGACTTTATGTCACTGTCAACTTGCTGTCTCTTGTCCTTTAGTGCCTCTCTCTTCATTAAGTGTCTGAAAGTTGGTGGAAGAGTGTTGAGTACACCTCGAAAATCGGATTTGATCTTCTTTCTTATATTTGGACATTTTGAATTTGTTTGACGCCGGATTCTTCTCTGTCCATGTGGATTCCGGATCTTTTCCCTTCTGATGTTGTTCCGAAACTTCTATGCCCGGACCTTCTCTTTTAACTTTAACTTCAGGATTTTGTTTGTCTTTATACTCTTCTCGAAGATGGAACAGATTCTTGTCTTAGGACTAGTCATCTGATTTTGTGCGCCTCTTCTAACAAGTTCCTCCATTTGATGAGAACAAAATCCTAAGGAAAAGATTCAAACAAATAACAACAATAATATCTCATACACACTCCCCCACAATCCTACGCATATTAAGTATATACTCCCCCATAATCTTAGCCTAAGTGCTTCAAGTTAGAATGAAGCAGATTGTGATGAGTATTCTGGATCCCACTAGTATACTTCTGTTGTTAACAATATGTTAACATCAATGAAGTTCTGATTACAAGTACAAAGTATAATAGTAAAGCAACGATTACAAGAAGTTTAAAGAAGATAGTTAATAATGTTACATTAAAGACCTATCTACTTCTTCTTCTTGGGTTGTGAGGCTTGCTTCCGGATCTACTGTTGCTTCCCTTTATCAAGCAGCCTCAACTTGTAATGCATCTTATCTCTATAGTCAGTAGAGAATAATTAATTGCATCTTGGAGTTTGCTGGAGACTTCTCTTGAGCATGTTGCTTTATTCAGGATCATTCGTTAAGGAGTTTTCCAGATCCGGAGTTGTGTAGTGTCCGGATCTTCAATCTTTATCTTCTGGAGTTGTGTAGAGTTCAGGTCTTCTTCTTCTTTAACTGTAGGGTTTGCTCCTGTTCCAGATCAGCTGCTGCTTTCCTTTTGCACGCAGCTTTGTCTTCTGCTCTTTTACTCTTCTTAGTTGCAGCTTCTTTCTTTCTTATTGTCGGAGTAGTTGTTCATTGAGATGTGCTTGAGACGTCTGATGAAAGCTTTGAGATCGTTGAAAACTGTTCTTCAAGTTTTAGAGGCGCTTATCACTCCAGTTCATAATAAAGATATATGAGATGACAACTCTCATACTCTTGTCTTCCTTTGATGAGAACCTGGTGGAACCTTTCGGCTTGGCTTCTATTTTGAGACTTCGACTTTGTCCCATTTCCGGAGTTGTGTAGAGTCCGGATCTTTAGACTTTGGGACTTGTAGCCTTTTTGGTTCCAGAGTTGTGTTGAGTCTGGATCCTCAATTTCTTCTGTTCCGGACCTCCGTCATAGTCCTTGTTCCAGGAGTTTGTTTCCTTAAAAACTCTTCTTGAAGTCTTCTTCGTTTTACGATTTGGACCTTCATTCTTTTTCCTTGACTTTGAGAATTTGTTTCCTTCAAACCTTGGTGAGTTATTCAATACTTTTGGTTTGGATTGAATAACTCCAACACTATATCATATCCGAATATTACATGTACTCAATTCATGTAATTATGCAACCTCCAAAATGGTATTTAATCTCTACTTGGCCCAATCTCTAAACATTGGTTCTAAAGACTAATTATTTGCTACAACAAACGAAAAAGAAACACAAAATTGAGATAATTTGTCGGCTCATAGTTAATTTTTTTTATTCATGGCCATAATGATATATTGGCTTGAATTCATGATGCATTTGCTGATGCTCGGAACTTGGCATTCCTTGGTTTTTGATTTGTGACCGACTTTCTCCATTTCCGACTCATGGTTTGATTGTCTAGGAAATTTCTTTCCCATGGCATTTGCTCGTTGCTCCATATCGTGCAATTCGTCCTCTGTTGAAAATTGATGATGATTTTGAATTCCATGGTTCATTGATGGTCGGTGACCTGGATTTCCTTTTGGCATTCCTTGGTTCATTGATTTTTGGCCCAGTTTTTCCATTTCCTCGTCACGGTTCAATCTTGCAGCAATTTGCTTTCCCAGGGCACTTCCAATTTCTTGAGCTTCTTTCAGTTCTTGTTCCCTTGATTTTTGTCCATGAGATGAGCTAGGGTTTTCTTTTGATGGCGAATGAGACTTTTCTTTATAAAAAATGTCTGAGAAAGGTAATTCGAGTTTGAGTGCGGGCAATTTGGGAAGTCCGCCAAGGTTAAGTGCATTAGTTGTTGTTAGTTTTGATTTGGATGCTTGGGACTTCGAACCGGATGGAGTCCTCTTTCCTTTAATTCGATTTAAGGGATTTGGGATACCAAATGGGAGATCTGTCAATGGTGGAAGCCCGCCAAGTTTACGTTCATTTATTGTTTTCATTTATTGTTTTTAAATCACGATCCTCTAAGAACTCATCCATTTGACTTGAAATACTGACGGAATTATCATCATCTTGGAAAAATCATGGATTTCTTGCTGCTAACCCAACGTGTAATTCAAGACTAAAACAAAGAAAAACACTTACAAAACTCAATAAACTAGCCATTTTTCAAGAAATGTGTAGCACTAGGGACCTAAGAGATAACCAAGTAACCTTGATTTAAAAAACAAATTATGATTAAGATGTATTTATAGATGGAAAATATTGAACTGAATGGATTAGGAATAGCAAAAAATGTGCATGAAATTGAACCTAAGAAAAGTGAACAAGTGTCCCTTGAAGTCTTCACATACCATAATTTTTTGAGGAAGACTAATTTCTTGGTTCAAATTTTAAAGGATTAATTACTCACCTCCATGTCATTAAATAAGTAGAATATAACTGAAATTTTGGACCTTATGTTGACATTTATGATACAAATTTCAACAGCAATTATTGCTACAGGGTAACACATTCATTGATCTTGGTTAAGTGGTAAAATTTCTAATGTGTTGATAAGAGGTCTTGGGTTCGAAACGCAGTCTCTTCAAGGATTTACTAATTATTAAAGAAAAACACACATTCAGATCCTATCAAATTATTCCTAAACACTGACTTTCCCTTACAACTTCGTAAAACTTCAAATAACATCCCCAATTTTTTTTTGAGATGCGCATCGTAATCAGCTGAATCCTACTAGTCTCCACTTGAAGGGTGTACTATGCTTGCTACAAGTGTTAAAGTTTAAAAATTCAAATTAATAAAACTTTAACATGTTTTATAAAAAAATCATAAAGACCACAAAGCATAGTTGTTAAAGGCTCGCTTGACATAGGGCGTCTGCTTCTGTATATAACACAGTCACATAGGTTTTCCTTTGGCGTGTCCTTTTTGCGCCTTTTAAGTGCGCCTTAGTCCGTCTTGGACGGTTTTTTTTACAACTTTTTCTAACACAGCCCTAAGCTACTTTTTCTGTTTTTGTCCATTTGCAGCCTTTTTTTTTATGTTTTTAATCATTTTCCAACTCTATTTTTCCTACTTTAGCAACAATGGTATTAAATAAAGGCAATTTACAACTAGCATGGGTGCCACAAGTTACCATAATTCTCAATCTAACTATAATAACTAGTAATATGTTGTCATCTCTAATTAATTACTAAAACAAAATAGCTTATTTCCAATACGTGACACAACCTACTTTTTCTTCATCTCTTCAGAAAAAAAATGTAGGCCGTAATTTTTCATTTTGTGGTCCATCTCCAGCCCTGTATTTGTTGAATTTTGTATTCTACTAGCCCTATTTTTCTATTTTAGCAATATAGCTGGTTGTATATTGTAACCCCAATACAACCTATTTTGTTTTAACTTAGAGTACGTAGAAGTGTTTTTGTTATTAAAGTTTTTTACATTTTAGCAAAAAGTGTCCCTCGGGTGCGCCTTACACACCCGTAACAACTATGCCACAAAGTTCATTTAAGTCCTTCCACTTATTAGTAACACAAATACCATTTTCCTAACAAATATCATCCACTAATTTTGTTATCGTATGTCCATCCAAACTTTGAACACCCCATTCTCCACCCCCATTTTCCCGCACAAAGTTCTTGAACAATTTTCTCAAATGAAAAATTATAGATTTGATTAACTAAAATTTGATTAGTAAATCAATTTTGAAAATAATAATAATACTACGAATGTACTTTACATATTAGTTTAAGTTTTTAGCTCAAACAGTTCCATAACATTGTATGAGAGCTTTTTAGACCTAGAGGTATACAGATCAAATTCTGCCAGATATGTCTGTGCAATTAGATTTCAATACATTATAAAGTGAGCCTATGGTATATCCATTTCAAGTGAAGGGTATTCACGTGTGGGAGTGTCATAAATAATAGGGCTAAACCCATCGGGATCCCCCCTGAACTTCTCCATTTTTTTGTCCGGCACCCCTGAACTTTCAAAAGTTTTTCTCATCATCTTCAAACACTTTCAAAAGTTTCTCTCACCCCTTAGGTACCACATGTCGACTTCTGATTGGTTTGACTTTTCAAACATTTCATCCAATCAAAAGTTGACACGTCGTATCCAAGGGGGTGAGAGACACGTTTTAGAAAGTTCAGGGGGGCAAGAGAAACTTTTGAAAGTTCAAGGATGCTGGACAAAAAATTGGACAAGTTCAGGGGGATCCGGGTGCATTTGACCTAAATAATATAAATTTCACGATTAGACCGAAACTGTCAGTTTAATTTTTGGGATAAAAGTAGTTCCATGGCATAGTACTAAAAACCTCTTCAACCTAGAGTACAAATATCAAAGGATGTATAGCACATGACCACTTTAACATGTGTTAAAATCTAATTTAACAAACCCGATCAAGTTGACTTTGAAACCGATAGTAATAGCTAGGTCAAATGGAAAGCTTACCGAAAGACTAGTCTAAAGGTAAGATTGCCCATATTAATCTATAAACCTCACATCAACCATGTTTATTAGCAACGAGGGACGATTGAGCATTTCCACTGTAACAAACGGTGGTGGGTTTCGATATTTTTCACAACTAGCATACGGTTTTCTACATGGGCTTTTTTTCAAGAAGAATTGACTGTGCTTGTGCATTAGAAGCTAAATTGATGTTATATTTATTTTTGTAATAAACATATCCTGATTGTTTAGATCTAGGTAGATTTATAAATGTCGTTGTCACACATATATATCGGAAAGGAAATCAGGCTGCTGATGCTCTTAGTTTTTGTATCTCGTGAAAGATATCGCTTTGTTTCATTATAGTACTTTATTTTGTGATTATTTTCATTGCATATTCAATAACAAGGTCAAGGCATCCACTTTCAATTAAAGAAATCATAGTGAATTACAACCTACGGTTCAAGCTAACCAAAGTTGAGCACATTTTTTTCGCACCCCCAAATTAAGTCTAGCTCATTTGAGAAATCGATAGGACTTAGTGAGTCTTGTAGCGGAAGTGACTGAGAAAATCAAAGCATGAAAGACATGCCAAATTCTTTCCGAGTCTTCTGGTGCAAAAATTAAATGGCGCTAAATTTCCAACAAATCTTTTAGTTTATAGTCTTCTGAAATCCTGTAATTTCTACTTACAAGAGGAAAAAAATATATTGAAAGTCATGTTTTGATAATTTTGAATTTTGAAAGAGCAAGAAAGAAGAGAAAGTGATAATATTATCAGTAAAATATTGATTTTGATCCAGGCGGTCTTCAACCTAGCTAAGTATGACTTAGGGGGTGTGTCGAGTAATTCTATTAAACGATGATAACCCATATCAACTCCATAACCGGATCATCTAGTCCATTGAGCCGGAATTATGAGTATAAAGGAAGTTTACTGTTAGGGCAGCATAGACTCCTGATCCGTAAAGGATCCAACTTTCCTTATTCGATAAGGAAAGTGCATCAATGAATCCTAATAAGGGAAAAATTCCCAATAAATCGGAATGCCTTGGAAGATGAATTCTACTTAGGATCGGAATTCCAAGGTAAGGTCAGTTACAATGCTTATAAAAGAACCAAGAGCCTAAGGTAATGAGGTATGCAATTCTAAAACCCAAACCAACATTCTGGTACTTTCACTTTTAAAAACCCATTACTGACTTAGGCATCAGAGAGTCCCCCAAAGGGCATCCCCTGATCCTAACCCTTGTGTTTGTAGGTGAAAGAAGATGGTTGGAGTTAGAGAATTCGTTGATTTGGAACCTGTTTTGGAGACTAAATCATCATTGGTGCGGTGA
>CAOJBJ011100124.1:0-10308 GCA_948291685.1 Euphorbia celastroides | reverse complement strand
CGTGATAAGAAGAAACAGGTGAATCAGGTAATATGTCTTGTCTTTTTACAACAGTTCTGTTCTGGAACCTATGGCAAGTATTGTATTCACGTACATTCTAAGTGTTTTCATTCACATCAATCATTAGAAACGATGATCTTGGAATTTGGAAAAAAACATGTACTGATACGTAAAAAAAAAGTATCTGCTTAATCTTATAACACTGTATATTCCTTCTCAGAAAGTAGGGAGGCATTTGTTTCTGTTATTTTTCTTCTCTCCAAAAACTTCCTGTTTGTGTTATTGCACATTGGTTAGTATCTTTGTGCTGAAGTCCATGCTGCATTCTAAGAAACCAACAAACTTCTATTTTCTTTTTTTCTGAAATGACTGAGAAATGAGTTTTTGAGATTTCAGTTTCTGAAACTTCCATGCAAAACAAATGATTAACTATCTGAATTGTAATGAGAATAGTGTCCAATTTGTTTACCTGGTTCTGTATTCAATTCTGCTGTTCCTATGACATCCGTGAATGTTTCATAATACTATGTCTATGATGTTGCAGATATCTGTCACTTTTAATTGAGGATCTAGGAGTGGTCGGGGAAACAATTCTGCAAAGCATGCCAATGCTGGTACTTATTTTTTCTTTTATTTTTACCTAGCATCTACCCTAATCTTTACCTTCAGTGTGAATCCTTTTGCGGCTTCATCTTCTAATCCTTTTCGTAAATTAAGCCCTCCTAAAGCATATAATGGCAATTTAGATGTTACTTTCTAAAACATAACTCTAAAGAGAAAACTTTGGTTGAATGGGTTTATTATATCAGATGACAACATGAGTCGCAGGATCGTGAAATTTTCCGAGGGTTATGAATCTGACGTGGGAAACTTGCAGAATCAGTTATAAAACTCGTAAGCTTAAAATATGATCAGGTCTTTGGGCTTCAGCCTGAATCTGACACTTCGAAATGACTTAAAAAAATTGTGCTTAATAATGTGAAGAAATTCCATCAATTGGCTTTATGTGCGTGAATGGTTTATGCCACTACATTATTTGCTATGCTTTCCTGTGAGAAAAACAAAAGAAATCCCACTAGTGGTAGAAAACTATTCGTGGTTAGCAAAAGCTACCTTATAGTAGGATCAATATCTATTATCCATCGATCTGCCTTCTTGGAACCTTGTGTTGTAAGTGAGTAAAGTGCAAATTGTGATATTATGTTTCCATAAAAGACTAAAAGTTTGTCTGACGGTACAAGGACAAAATCGAAATAAAATATAAGAGGAGAGGGAAAAGAAGAAGAAATAGTTACGATAGAGAGTACAAATGTGTAGAAGATAAAATAAGAGAAGAGTTACAAGAATAGAAGCAAAAAGTATAGAGATTGAGAATTATATTTGATTAAATCATTGGTTACCAAAATCTCCATTACACTGAAGAATATGTAGACTCTCAAAGGTTATAGCTAGTCTAAATTATAAAATTGCAAAACTGATTGATTGCTATTCTAGAATACTCTAGAGAGTTGTTAAAAGCAGAAATACCAAACTAACTATGCCCCAATGGCTCTTTAGGTAATAATGTGATATATAATCTAATTAAGAATTGCACATTAAGAAGTGATAACAGGTAAGTGACAGTTTGAGAACCGTCTGGGAAAAGAACTACGCGGAATCTATATTTTTGGGTTTGAGTAGCTACCTCATATTTATAAGCTCTCACCTTTGGGCCATCCTATAACACTCAATTTCCGGACTTGCTAAAACTGTTCTCTTATATAGTGAGAAGGAAAGCAACTTAGAATTTGGGAAATGAACCAGCTTGAGAATTTTAACTGACTCATGCATTGCATTTTTTAGATGTGGGTGGAAGGCATGCTCTTCATCAAAGGGAAAATGGAAGCCACCAAAAGATAGAGAGAGGTCCTGCATTCTCTTCGACGGTTAAGGATAGAGTAAAGAGTGATGCCGTTGCGCCCGATACCAAGTATTTTCATCATTCCATCTTTTTATTTTGTCTTAAAGTTAAAAGATTCAATGTGTACTTTTGCTTGTCTATTTTTATGCCCTTTATTTTTCTGTGGCTTTTGAAAATCTTATAATTCCTCGCTTGTGGAATGGAGAAGGCCAGCTTTATATTTGATGTAATAATTGCGCCATCTGCTTCTGTAGAGCTTCAGCTGTCTCGCATAATGGTCCTTCAAGCTTAATCAATGGGAGTTCTGGAAGTGGCCCCCACCCTCCTGCTGGCAAAACTGCCAATTTTATCCATGATAAGCCAGATGATAATGATGTGCAAAAGCTAAGCACTTTGTCTCCGCTACCTAGTATACCTTCATCTACACCTGATAAAATTTCGGAATCTGCTGTTCAGGCGCAGCAAGGAATTTTAGGGTCTCCATCTCCAGCTTCTTTATCTGGTGTGTACTCTTCTGCTTCTGATCCTGTATTGCTTCCTTCTATTGCCCACAACCCTGGTGCAATGGGTGCAATAAAATGTGAAGTAAAGAATCAGCCTAGTGCTGCAGGAAAAAACCATATTGTAGGAAACAAACATATTCCTCCCAGTGTAGAGAATGAGATAGAGTTGTCGAAGAATGAAAAGACTGCTGGTACTGTTATACACTCTGTGAATGAGAAAACTGCATCTGGTGAATTGAAGCCCTTAGATATGAATGATGCAACTGGAACACCGAAGCATTCTATACCCGCTCAGAACAGTTTGTTGGCAAGTCTGCCTGCCTCTGCTGTTGATGATAGTCCCCGTGCAAAAGAGTTAGACGCCCCTTTAAAAGGTACTATTTCACTTTTTTCTGTCCCTTGTTCCAACATTTTAATTTGATGAGTGATATTTGTATTCATTTGTGAGCCCTTTCTTTGATTTGGTTCTACTCATTTTTCATATCGTCATTTCTAGTGGAGTTTGTGGACCCTCGGTACTTTTGTAACCGGAGGAAGGATTGTGTTCCTATTCCTAAAACCTTTTGTGTCATATTTTTTTATTCTCATGTTGCTTTCCAGCTGTTGACTCGTCAGAGGATGCAAAAACTGGGAAGAGTTCCTCATCGTTACCAGAGAAAATCATTGCCAATGGACATGTTATATTTCCAGATCACTTCAAAGTTCCTGAAGCTATAAAAAGTGGGTTAACGTTTGGAAGTTTTGACTCTGATTCTGGACATGCAACAAAATATCCTGATGATAATTGTTGGGAAGTTAACTCTTCACATGCTGTTGGATCTTCACATGGGAATGGTGAACTAGCTAGGGAATCTTCTTCTAGGTTGGTGCTTACTGTATAAAGTTTTTGACTCAACTATGATCCATTTTGAGTTTAGTTTCGACGAGCTTTTCTTAGTTATCAGTTAACTTGTTACTTTCATTTAATTCAATCACTTGTTAATACACGAAAAAGAGAAGAAGAAACATAGCAGTGACTTTTCTCCTTAATTTTAATACAGACCTCAGATGTTTTTTAGGAAACAACTTTACCTAGACGAGTGTTATTTTCCATTTAAATGGATGTTCTCTTGGGGCCTGGTATGGCTAGTTACACTTGGTGGCCTTATGTGCTATTTATTGGATTTGTTATCCAAATTATATTCACCAAATGTTGATATTGTTTTATTACTTGTTTTAAATTTATTGCTAATCTTGAGCTTATATGCAGTATGATAGACAAGTTGCTTCATTGATCAAATATGAGAATTAAAAAATATGTAGTTGAGATTTTAACGTTCTTTATTTTTGGAAAGTAGCTAATCGTTTTTATAAATTTCTCCCTCCGATCAAAGCATCTCCTCAACTGTAGAAGATCATCCCGACCAACCGGAATCTGCTCCTGTGCTTGACAAGGTGCCTGAATCAGAGAGTACTCCTTCTCCAGACTCAAAATTTGATAAACCAGCACAAGAAACACCATTTGTTTCTGAAGGCCGTCAAAACCCTGTTGTTCAAATGGCTCCGAACTATGGTTATGGAATCATGCCACCAATGCAAGCAGGACACTTCATACAGTTTGATGGGAATGAGATTCAGGCACAGGATGTCTCTCGTTTTGCAGGTTTTGTTGTAAGTTATAAATCTGTTCACTTGATCTCGTGCTTTTACGTAACAGATTGCATTGAGGGTTATGTTCATGAATTATGCACAATTGATATCAGTCTCTGACCAGACTAAGAAGTAGGATTGACTAAGTGTGAGCCGTTTACTTCGGTTTTCTTTCCCATATTTTAGCTGATATTCTTTATTGATTAGATTGACCTACTATCTCAGGTTGCTCATACCATGTCTGCAATTCGACCATAGTCAACATGAAATATTGAGTCCACCTATGTGAAAAATACAACTTTGACCTTATAAAAAATGTCTATATTTCTCCCTTTTTCAGTTTTTCTTCATCTTCCTCTGACCCTAAAGCTTTCGCCGTAAATGAAAGCAACAATTATTTTTGGCAGCTCCATGGACATCTGATAAGGTTGAAATTGTATTTTCATAGTGGTGCCTTGTACTTTATGTAGACTATGGGCAAAATGTTGCCGTGGTACTAGTTTCTAGGTAATAATGGATAAAATGCAGTTTTATGAAGTACAGAATACAATGACAGTTAGTGTAGTGTAGGTGATATTAGGCCTAGTGTGTAATGTGCAAACAACTGAACCCTTGAATGACAAGTGTGTGAACTGGAAGAGGTAAATGCTTCTTTTTCACTAATTAGAATATGATTTGGTTATTTATCGATAAATTTATGTACTTTGCTTTCAATTCTGTTGTTACATGGTATTGTCAAAGTGTTACAATGCTGTTTGTGTATTGAATGATGACATCATTGTGGGACCATCTCTTATGATGGATTAGTTTGGTGTCTGTTCTTCTAAATTTACTTATCTTTATTTGCAGAATGAGAACCCAACAACTTCATCCAGCCCAAGTCCATCTCCAACTCCACCTGGGCAAAATATAGCTCCCTCTCCTCAGCCAATTCTTTTCAGGCCACCGTTTCCAGCTAATTTCGTCCCATATGGTCACTACTACAACCCTTACTTCTTACCACCTATGCATCAATTCCTAGCCCCCAATGGACTCCCTCAACTGCCGCCACCTGGCAATGGGTATCTTGGGCCAACTGCTTCTGTACCAGGAGCTAAATTCCCTGTTCCACAGTTTACTCCTGGAACCACCACCGGAAACCCGATTCCTATTGGAATTCAATCTTTATACTCTTCATATGGCTCGTCTCCTATCGGTTTTAACCCTGCTCCACCTGTCACCTCTGCTGGCAGTGAGGACTTGTCAGCACCTCAGTTGAAGGAAAGCCAAATCTATGCAACCGGACCACCGGTTCGTTTCACTTCTCTTTTCCCCTGAGCCATAGTTATCTTATCTGACGGTGATATTATCATTTTTATTTGTTTCTGGATTATGGTACTGCAGGCTGATGTTTCTGCTTGGATTTCTGCACCTGGAAAAGACGTATCGAGCCTGCACCTTAATTCATTATATCATGTCAGTCCTCAGGGACAACACCTCGCCTTCTCACATGCACAACCCGGTCATGTTCTTTATCCTGGAATTTATGGACCAGTTCAGACAATTACAGCTCCAACAACTGTTAACCCGCTTCTTCAAGAAACTCAGGGAGTGTCAACACCTGTTGAAACTGTGGGACACCCAGCTGGTGCTTATCAGCAGACTCAACTTGCACAGGTAAACTGGAACACTAGTTATTAATCGGGTCTCGCCCAAAAAACAGCCCCGATGAATGGAAAGCCTCTGAATGCTTCTGAAGATTGGCCCGATCCGAATGTAAATATGAAGTTCTGCCCATGCATTTTAGGCTATATATCATCATATATGGGGATACTACAAACTGCTGACTCTTTAAGTTCTTGATAGGTCCAGGTATTTTCTTTGTTCTTGTTAGATCTCATCTCTGCTATTTTTTAGGATATTAGTATTGGATAGTGGATTTTTACTTTTTGCTGTTTTACTGGAACTTGGTCGTTTCTTGAGATGTGATAGGAATTTGAGGAAACAATGAGAGTAGGTGAGATTTTGCAAATTTTTCCATGTCAGATGTCTCACCTGTATATTGAATTTTTGGAACGTTTGAGTGTACAATTGTAATTGGCGTATCCAAACTGGCAGCAATAGTTTCCTGTTACTGGATTAGTGTCATTCTTCTTTGCTAGTTTTGAGATAATGGGAACTCTGTTTTTCTGCAGCATTTTTTCTTTCTATTTTTTTGTTCAAAGCCATTTGTAAAATGTTTGCATGAACATGTCTTCTATTGATAATGAGAAAAATGTATTCTCTCATTTACATGTTTGAACAGCCCAACTTTTAAGTTTGATGGATCCTTGTTTTCCTATGTATTTGGTGAGTTTCTCTGCAACAGATGTTTAAGTCGATGAATTTGAGTTATCGAATGATTGAGTGATACTAAACATGACAGTACTTTTAAAATTCAGCTCGAGGGGATCCAAAGTTTTGAAAAGCTGCATTATGTTTAGGGTGCGTATCATTGAGTTATTATATAGAAGGTTATGTATAGTGAAATTGTGCTGCTTATTCAAATCCCTGTAGTTCTTTCCAGAGCTAAGCTGAAAAATACAGATACCAACTACATTACTAGTGGGGTTCGAGTCTGGAGTATCATTATAGGTTAGATTTCCCGGTTTCTAGATGGGAAGTGTGCTTCGTCTCTTGTAAGTTGAACGATGTTGCCCCGGATCCAAGCATTGTTAACCATCCATTCTTTTAATTCAAATTGGTTAACTTATTGCAGTCAACATTAAAGAAATACCAGTTACCTCATTTCAAGTGACATCAACTTGAAAAGGGTTATGTTTCCCTTAGGTGGCGTATTTTGGGAGGTCGAGATCTATAAAACAATCAACCTCTTTCTATGGGATTATGCATGGATTGGACAAAAAATATAAAATTGGAACCCGAGTTTTATCTCTGCGTTCTCTAAATTTGAACACTTTTTTAAAACCCAAATAGCTCCAGGACAAATGACAATTCCCAAAGGAGTGAAAATTCCACTTTTTCTCATCAGGCAGTTGAACGCTCATGCAGTAGATTAATGTATACTACTGTGCTAACAAACAGTGAGCATCAGCAAAGAACGATGTAATGTGCAATAATCATAAAACTTTCATTAATTTGATTTTCAATGGAGTGATAATACCCAGAGCAGAACTGAATCCCAAGAAAAAGTTCCAACAAAAGCATACAATCTAACAATGAATCTATCTTAAAAGTGATCATTCTCTTAGTTGCTTCTCAAGGGACTCATTCTCCTTAATAATTGCATCAAGATCAGCTTGCAGTTTATCCACACTCAAGCTTCTAGAAGCCATGGCTGCCAGCTTCTTCTCATAATCACCCACTTCTCTTCTTACTCTGTCCATCATCAGAATTTTCTCTGTAATTTGTTCAAAACACTCGTGTATACTCGTAAGCCGTCTATAGGCTTGTCTCCCTGCTGGGTCTCTCTTTGCTTCCCTGTTCAAATGGACCTCTTTTCAGTTTCCATAGATTATTGTATTCTCATCAAAGTAATTAAGATTCCAGAGAATCAGGAAAAGTAACCAGACGAACAGGCAGTTCATTAATTACCTGAACACTATTTCGTCAAGAACTGCATAGGTCCTATGAAGTCGTTCTTGGATAGAATTACTTTCTAATTGAAGCTCTCGGGTTTCCTTCAAGATCCGCTCTATGTCAGCATCTTGTTTGCCACTGTTTTTGGTGATCTCCTTTATTCGCTCTATATAAGATGCTCGAGTTGGCAGTTTAGGCTGCTGCTGAAGATCAGTTAAAAGATTTGAATGATCCGCCTCCCTAGAAAGTATGCAAAATTTTATGTTATATAATGCACAGTATGTTTATCTCATGTTAGTCTTGACAGCATACCGTCTGCTGATTTCGGACAAAATAGACTGATTTTCCAATTCAATTTCCCTTAACTTTTGGAGCTTCTCTTGAGCTTCTGGTATGTTTGAATAGAGAGATTCCTCTAGACTTCTCTTTTTCTCCTCCAAAGGTCTTCTGAAAGTTTCCCTGGAGAAATATAGTACACAAGTCAAAATGATATGCAATTTTAAATGAATCCAAGAAACAGGATTTTTAACACCCAGGGAGAGGCAATATAATTTCATATAACATTGTAAGTTGTAACCAGATCAAAAATTTGAATTAACATGTTATAAGAACAGCAACATCCTACCACTGTGACTCCAATTCCACAATATTGCTCTTTCTGTCATCTATTTGTTGGTTAAACTGATCAAGGTAGAAGTCAACTGGATATTGGTCATCAAATGCCATTTCGGCTGCAGCTTTCAAAATTTCAAATTCCTCGTCAAGCTTCTTTGTTTCTGATATCCTTTCTGTCACTTCTTTCGTGAGAACTTGTTCTTGATTACGTAACCTTTGGGTCTCATCTGTTGTCTGGTAGAACAAACAACAATAGTGTAAGAGAACATCAGCACTTCTCACAATAACATGTTCAAGAACTTAAAAGATGATTAACAACATAATCATCAGCTGTGTAATTTCAACTCAAAATCACCGCATAAAAGATATGCAAATACCTCAGGTAACTCGTTGCGAGTCAAAGCCCCGTCAGGTTTTTTATCAATGCTTTTTTCAATTCCTATTGCATCTCGTCCTGACTCTGCTTTGTCAGCACCTACACAATCTCCATTTGCAACACCATTTAGTTTATCCTTGCTAGTGCTGCCAAAGGTTGCATCTTTAATTTCAGAGTTAGACAACTCTTCTTCTGCAATATGAAGACTGAGATCATCAAATTTTTCCAGTGGAGAACTGTTATCAGGCTTCTTTATATTGCTGATCTTTGAATTTTCAGTTTTCCCATCCGCATTTATGGTCCTTATGGGATCTACATCTTTTAGATCAGGGATCTTATTCCCGTTAGATAACTCAGAAAGCCTCTCCACCAGGAATCTGACCAATTTATGCATGTCCTCTTCAGATGGATACAGGAGCTGCCGTAAGTAAGACATATAATCTGTTTTAAAAATAATTTCAATATTATAAGAATACAAACAACATAAATAAGAGAAAAACTAGCATGTTAAGAAGGATTGAACATCTAGAACAAAATACAAAAGGTCAGAACCAAAATTCTTTTACAATTGTTTTGAAAAATTTTCAATTCCTAGGAAGCATGGAAGATATCTGACAACAAATTACCACAGAATTAAGCTCAACCCTGCTGCTCAAATTTCTCAGCCTGCAGACCTCAAATCCAGAGCCTTCTGGTATAACTAAACAGGGTATAATCTATGTTTTGGTCCACATTTTCTTATGATCATAACACCCAAAAAGTCCAGTGATTCTATATGGCTATAGCATGCACATGGTGATGTTTTTTGTAGCCAAAATTGACTAATTATACTCAAGTATAGCAAACAGCTCATCTCAAACATTGTTAACATAAGTCACTCAAAAAAAAAAAAAAAAACTCCACAAATTTGCTTGATTTTTCTGGAGCCACCTAAGGTATGTATTCTTCCTAAGTGCCCTCAGTGAACGGTTAATACATACTTATACTACTCCACTAAACAATCTATTGGATTATATCACCAATACTGTTACGGATCCATCTACCAATACCATTCAATTAACAAATTACAAATAAGCTAAGCTTTGGTATACATACAAAAATCTATCCGCCAAGATAAACTGAATCTAAGTAAGTCATCAATCTCTAACGGCAACTAATTGCAAAAATAATCTAACCAAGCCGATTTCATCCATGGAATTTTCTTTACATTACATAGGAAGAGATTCAGACCAGATTATATAATGATAAATCCACCACTGGCAATGCTAAAGCAGAAAAAGCAAGCAGTTCTCCTCATTTTCCGAGTGGCTAAACGCTAACTCAACCACAAAACTACACAACAAAGCAACCACAGATGCTGTGAGATGAAGCAAATACAAGTACCTTGTAGTAGGTCATATCTCCGATGTAGCCGAGTCTCTTGATAGCTAAAGCAATGTCCGTACAGATCTTGAACTTATCGACTAAGGAATCAGGCAAAGATGAAGCGAAAGACAGAGTTGGATCAAGGAGATTGATCGACTGAGCGCAGATCGAGACCAATGTTTCGGGCTCCAAATCTCCGGTTGGAACAGAAACGCCGGCGCGGCGGAGCGACTTCAACAAAACGTCTTGGTGCTCTTCCATGGCGAAAATTTTCGCAGTGTATGGATCGAATTGGAGGAAAGGGAAAGAACGTCTTGTTCTTCCTTTCACTTTGGTTCTGAGCTTCTCGTTGTTTTCTATGT
>CAOJBJ011098683.1:0-12749 GCA_948291685.1 Euphorbia celastroides | reverse complement strand
AGTTGCAATGGCGACTCAGGTGCGACGGCGAGGGTTTTTCTTTAGAGGTGCGATGTAGAGAGAGAAAGGATATGCATATGTTCTGTTATCAGACACGTGTATGACAGGTGTCTGACGTGTGTCGTGCGCGTGTCCGTGTCTGACACACAAACACTCCTAGAGTTGGCGTATCCATGCTACCTAGGTATACACAGGGAGCAAGCCTAAAGAGTGAGCAATCTTCCTATAGACTGGGTTATAAGGGTCATCTTATATAGATTGTGGAAGGTTGTCCTAAACTAAGAATGCAGAAATATAAAAGACTACCTAAGACAACAACATAGACAATCTATCCCTACCATAGACAATGTGCTCCTACCAATCCAAATATATGTTATTCCCTCTCCCACACTTAAATTATGCTTTATCCTCAAAGCATTAAAGAATGCAATACAAAGGGTAAGGAAAGACTTTCATAGAACATGAAGGAAAACTTATATAATAGCAAGGTTTAGGGAAGAAGACTGTGTATCGTTCACCAATGGGGAGAGAAGTGATGGAAAGACCAAAAAATGCTCCACTAAGTTGGGAAGCAAACACAATCTCAAAAGTTTCTATTGAATTCCAGGAAAACCTCCACATTGGGTGGCAATCTGAAGTTTTTGTATGCACGAGACCTTGATTCCAGAAAAAATTTTCCCCTCCACAAGGATTCACAGAAGAGCGTCCCTTAAATGTTAGGTTGCAACCTTTCCAGTAATATCAGCCTTTTGAGATCGAGGATTCACCTCATCTCTTGTGGTTCATCTCCATGAAGCTCATCAAGTTGCTATCCCGACAACCTGTTCCTGTAATCTTATGAACACACAAGGTAAAAAGCACCAATCTGTAGGTAAATTCACGTCAATCTTTAATGTTGCTCCCCAGCAACGGCACCAAAAACTTGTTGCTACCTAAATGTATGCCTAACAAGTGCACTAGGGTCGGTTGTAGTTCGATGAGCACAAGGTCTTATCCACATGGAGCAAGCCTAAAGAATGCACAATCTTCCTATAGACTGGGTTATAAAGGTTATCTTGTATAGATTGTGGAAGGTTGTCCTAAACTAAGAATGCAGAAATATAAAAGACTACCTAAGACAACAACAGAGACAATTTATCCCTAACATAAACAATTTGCTCCTACCAATCCAAATATGCATGCAATCTATTTAAGAACATAGATCTAAGGTTTCTCAACCACAATCCCAGGCTTTCCTTTCGGCCTAGCAAGGGTTCCTAAGGCTACTGACACAAATCTCCTTTTGAGTCTCATTACAATGTCAACCTTGCATTAAGTTCAATTGAACATTTAACTTAAAGTTAAAACCCCTAGCATGGAATTTTATCTCCTCTTGGTAAAAGGATGTTCACTCCCTCATTCTCAAAATTTTCATGTGTGTGTTTGTGATTCTCATCATATTAATTCTCCTTTTGGTCTCAATAACATGGCTAAGAATGAGTTTGGATTCCAAGCTCAGTTAAACATAAAAACCAAACACACAATCATCACAAAGATAACGAAATTGCATACATACATTGAAATGGAAAGGTTGCAGTTTGTTGTTTAAGAAAGGTTGCCTCTTCAAGCTGTCACTACATATTTACAAGAAAAGCTTCTCCTCCATTAATGGAGAAGGAGTGAAAAATGTCTGAAATTGGTGTCTTTCTTACAATCAGATCTGGTTTTTCCAAGAAGAAGAGAAGATAAGTATCTCCTAAAATATCCTAATTATAATACTAATAAAATATTTGGTTAAAAGAGAAAGCCTATGTGCTAATTTGTGTCCAAGTAACAAAAACACTAAACTAAAACAAAAAGTACAACTTTCCCATCACAATTTTCACTCTCCACCAAATCTGGCCATGTCAGCCCCACTTGCTTCTGGCTCCAACATTCTTTAAGTTTTCCTTCTAATTTGCTTTCCAGTAAGGTTGTCTGCTGCTTTTCCATAAGGTTTCCTCCAGAATACTGTTTGTTGAAATCTTATTATAAAAACCATTGAAAGCTGATTTTTTTCACATCAAATAAACACACATTAATCACAAAATACACTACTAAATTTCACTCATCACTAGCCAACTATCTCTCTCAACTACCGCTCCCGCTTCTTTAGTGGAAGCCCAAAATTGCTCCGCTCTATTGCTACCGCCTCTCTTCTTTAGCAAAAACCTAAACATAACCCATAAATCCTCCTAGTCTGTAGTCGCGGTCCTCTTTTCCAGCAAAAACCTTAACCTGACTCAAACCTAGTGACTCTTCTCCACCGATTCAAGCCAAATCTCAACTCAAGCCAACGCCAATTCAAGTCTAAACCTGATTTAGCCTCGTTTTCAAAACCTCCTAAAGGTCATTTTTTTATAGACTCCTAAAGCTCTTTTTTGAAAATGACATATTTTGAATGACAAGAGAATGTCATATGAATCTATGATTTTAAGATTTCTTAAAACGAGTGAAACTAGAAGAAGGTTTTATTGAGACTTACCCTATTTTCAAACAATAATGGAACTTAAATTGAATTTTGATTGTAACGTGTTAATTCAAAATATTAAAACAGCACAATGTGAATATGATAGTCCCTTTTTGAGATCTCAGTATTAGATTAGAAAAACTCTAACTTCTCGACTTGAAGTTAGCGATTTCTTAAACATATTTGGTAGGGGTGTTAATGGGTGGGGATTATCCGAAAACCGCGGGGATTCGTACGGATGGATATGGGGAATAACTGAAAATTTCAACCTTATAGGTGGGTGTGGGGGCAAGTTCACACCCAATAGACATATATGGGCGGGTGTGGGTGGAGCAATCCCCGAACCGCTCCCGAATAAATATCCGTTAAATTAACCATAATATTTATCTCTAAACTTCCTCCAATCCTTGTATCATGTATTCTTACTTTTTCCTTCTAAATTTACAATAGTGTTGTACTTGACAATTTAGTACTTTTTATGCTTATGTTATTGTATTTGTCAGTGTGAACTATAGCTATTTCATCTGAATATTTTGGTTATTATGCATGTAATGTGAAAACGTAAAATGGATTGTGTTACTTTCCTCGTGTATTATAATACCACTGAATAATTTTTTTTATTTTGCAAGGGTACTTAAACCATTTTTTTAATTAAGACGGGGATTCCCCGAAACCCGTAGGTACCCGCATGGGTGCGGAATGAGAGTAAATTATTCCCCAACACATCAAATGGGAAATCTCCAAAACCGTCTCAAAAAATATTGGATGAGAAACTAGGGTTACAAAACCGCTACCACCCTGCCTCATTAAGACTCCTAATATTTGGAGGGCTCCACTTCTAATGATTATTCTCAATATAATTAATTAGGTTTACATACAATGAGCCTCATATATCTTATACTTCCGACTTATTTGTCAATCACTCAACAAACTTTTTCTCAAAGTTTCATTATCTATAATTTCTTCGTATTAGTCAATGAAATTGCTAAAAATGTATGGGTATATGTAAAAAATATAGGTGTGGCTAATTTTCAACTACTCTTTTTTTAGTTTAGCGAAATTGATGGTGTATTGACTAACTACTCATATTTGAATTAGTTATAAAATTCGTTGATCAAAGTTTTTGGAGGAGAAATTAATGTTAAAAAAGACAGCCACTTCATACTAGTATCATTTTTCGTGTACTTGTGGTTTTCATATAATAAGCAACACTTGTATTCTGGTATCGCATGTTTAACACGTTATTTTGTATGTATACTTTTTTCTGATAGAACGTTATTTTGTATATTTATAGTACTCTAACCAATAATTTTCAACAAATTGGAAGTTTGACTTTGGCATTTAATCTTTTGGTATGGAAAACTTTTGTTTATATTTAAATGAGCGTAATTCGGATTAAATCTCAATTAAAGTCCACTAATTTTGCATTTTCATGAATTTAATTGTCTTGACCTGGAACATATGCTCATTCATGCCATAGGGCTTGTCCCACCGAGTATCTCCATGGCATTACAACAACAACAATAATTTTAGGCTAACATAAATTGAAGGATATTATACGTTAGTATTGAATTCCTTTGAATTCATGTCGTTTATGTTACTTCTCCAATATATAGAATCGTGTTTTCGGAAAAAGTGATCAGGGGACTATTTTTTTTAGTAAAATTCATTGGTTTTAGGTAAAATGTGGACATGAACTTCATTTTTTGATTGCGCTATTTACAAATTAGTAAGCAAATCTTATTATTGGTCCACAATAAGATTAGCTTATTAATTTTAATAGTAAAAAACTAAAGAAAAACTACACAAACAATCAATGTGTAATTAAAGACTTAGTAAGATTGAATCAAAAGCACAATTATACAAGCAGTGTGTGAAAAATAAATTTATATATAGAGAATGATCACTATTATATATTTTAGTAATACAAACTTATATTTGATTTATTACTTTAATACCCATAAACCCCCAAGTTCGTAGCTAATCATGTTGAAACTTGATTATTTATAAAAGAATCTCAATTTAAACAAATGGGAATAATTTATCTAGAAAAAATTTCCATCTAAGTCTCTCCATATAATAATTAGAAGAGTATATTCTGAATCCATCCAATTATTATTATTGTTGTTGCTACTGTTGCTGTTGCTGAAAAGTTTTTTTACTCGTATTTCCCTAACCCTAACCCTCTAATTACAAGAATATTTTTTTATTACTAGAACAATCTTCATTATATCTTTAAGTGGATCGAATTATTTGGTAAACTAGAATTTCAATTGAGAGTAAAATAAACATAAAATGCATATTTATTAGTGGAACCAGCAAGTCGTCCTTTCAATTTGACTTTTTTTCGTGTGAAAGTACGCATATAAACTTAGATTAATATCTTCTGCATAATTTTTCAGATAAAGATAGTTCACCAAATATAATTAGTTCACAATATCAAAGGACTCATTACACACACATCCATTATTATCACTTTAAGCGTTTATTTTTTTTTTTAATTAAAAAGTCATTTAATTTTTTTAAATTGTGTAATTTATACAAAGTAACTGTTATTTTTACTTGATAATCACATGAAATTTTCTATAAGTATTTTTATATATTCACATTTACACTTGTTATATAACACTCATATATTTTATTGCTTTCACACTTGAATATTACAAGAAGTCAATGTATTCTAATTTCGTATGTAGTTATAATTTTCTGAACCATAACAAAGTTGAACTGGAAGCATCCATACAATTGTTTTTCACATCTTCGGAAAATAAGGAAACTTAATTCAATTTTACCTTATTTTTTAAAATTAGTTTGTGGGATTACACTTATTTTAAATATAAATCACTAAGCTTTTGAAAGTAGAGTAAAAAAGTGAATATTTTAAGTTCAAGTCTCGCGTTCTTCAAAAAATTAATAGAGCCACTACTACTCAAAATATAAAGAACAATCCCACCACATCTCTAATGTGACTAGGATTTGAAATCAATAATTCAGTTACATGTTACATTAAATTGAATTCATTTAAGATTTGCTATTATTAATTTAAGGCTGATGCATCATTAATTCTCTCATCTTTTTCCAATAAACCTTTCAAGTCCCTCGCTTTTTAAGAAGACCTTGTAGATCCCTCATTTTTAAAAAAGTGCATCCCTTAAATCCAAAAATCCTAAGTAACAGCTTATATGACAACTTTGACTAAAAGACAAGAATGACTGACTTTCCGGTGGCCTTTTTCGGTGACAACAGAACTCCAATGACTGTTTTCCAGCAATGACATAACTCCAATGACCTTTTTCGTTGATGACAGAACTCCGGCAAGTGTTTTCCGTTGATAGGAGAACTCTGACAGGATGTTTCTAGGCGTCGACAGAATTCCGATGACCATTTTTTGCCAAGGGCGACAAAATATTCTGGCAACAGCTGATATGATGCACGTGTAGCACACTCTCTTGAGTGAGAGTGGTTTTGTGTGTTTGAAAGATTTAAGAAGTACATTTTTTAAAGATAAAAGACCAACGGTATCTTTTAAAAAAGTGAGAGATCTAAAAGGTTTTTTAAAATAAGATGAGAAACCTAATAATACATTCGACCTTTTAACTTAATTGACCTAATTTCATCTACGGTTTGCTGCAGCTCCTAACTAGTCAAAAGCTGTGGGGAAGATTGACCCAAGTACAATACGGAAAATTTCATAAAAGTGTAATATATAAGTAATAGATAAATTTTGTTTTATGTTGATTGAAATATTAAAAAATTATATGGAGTTGTTACTTGCAAGAAAACAAGAGAGGCCCACGCATTAAACGTGGTATAGAATAGGTGCCACATCAACAATGTGTGGTATACAGCTGTAAATTGTAGAGATTTGACACGTGGATCCACCATCTTAGTTTTGCCCAACAAGCCATCATTTGACATGCATATTATATTTTTAATAGATTATATGCATCATTTAACACTCAATGTTTTATGAAAAATCATTTTATCTCTTAACATTTTAAAGTGATCATTTTACTTTTTAATGTTTCAGAAAACGCGTAATTTAAGTTTCTGAATCCTACGTAATAGTTGACGTGGCAACTTTGACTTTAATGATAAAATGACTGACTTTTCGGAGACTATATTCCGGTGACGGCAGACTTCCGACAACGGTGGACTTCTAACGGCACTTTTCTGGCGATGGTAAACTTCCGACAACATTTTTTCTGGCGATAACTAACTTTCGGTGACTTTTTTCTGGTGACGGTTATTGATGTGGCAGCGAGTGTAACCCACTCTCTTTGATGAGAGTGAGTTTGTGTATTTGAAAGCTTAAATGATGCGTTTTTTGAAACATTATGGAGTAAAATGATCACTTTGAAACATTAAAGGGTAAAATAATTTTATGGGTAAACGTTGAGGATCAAATGATACTAATGTTGCTATTTACCTTTATTTATAGTGTAAACTATGAAAAAAGTATCATATAGTTTCAGGCATTTGTAAAAAAATCTTTGAAAATGGTTTTTTACAAAAACGTTTGTGCTTTTTTAAGTTTCAGAAATAGAAAATAAATATTAAGTTATAGTAAAAAAATGTAATATTATTTGTTTTTATTAAAATTTTTACGGAATGGTTAGTAAAATATAATATCAAAAATTTTAAATTTTCTAATATTTTCCCTGTGTACATATTTTTCTATTTAAACTATGATATTTTTAACAATTTAAAAAAATAAAACAAATATCTGAAATTTATTCAAATTCTAATGTATAATTTTTAAATAATAATGTTTAATTATTAAATATTGAATTGTTTGAAATATTCAATATAACGTTATTATTACTAAACGAGAAACCTAAATAAAATATCTCAGGACTTCTTTTTTTAGAAAAATCAAAACTACAAGATAATTTTCTTTTAAATGTACCGTTATTTATGTTACTCTCGATATTAACATATGACTAGTGACAAAACCACAAAGTTCTGATCTAAAGGATAAATGCAAAATTATCTTGCTTTCATTGTTCTAGCATATCAATATAACGTAAATTAAAAGAATGAAAATATAATAAAGAAAGAGTTCCAAAAGATGCAGTGAAATCCTACGAAAAGCCACGTGAAACTTTGTTATTTGCAGTCTTGAAAGGACAAAGCTGAAGCATTTACACCTGTAACTGTCGGTGACACGTTGGATTTGATATTTCTTCACTACTTATCAAAAAGGTGAAAACAACTTTCGCTTATCACTATAATTTGATTAAGTTTCCCTTTTTACCACTGTTATTTAAAAACCTGAATTGATGTATGTGGATGACAGCTCGGGCCCAAATAAAAGATGATAAGCGAAAGTTGCTATTGCTTTACATTTTCTTACCGCCTAAAGCTAACTCACGTATCTAGCCTACCATCATTAATTAGTGTTGTCTTTCAGTTTACCATCTTTTTATTCCAAGCTAATAGCGCTAGATTTCAAATTGATGTGGATTGAATTATCATCAACAAAAGCTAGAAAATCTAAGTGCTAATCGTCTGTTCTTTATTGTGATAATCTAAATGCTACTTATCTCATTCTAAATCCGGTTTTCCATAGCAGAAGCAAGCATTTAAAAGTTGATTTTCATTTCATTCGTGACTGTGTTTCTCGTGGCATTCTTCAAGTGCGTTATTTATGTTCAATTGATCAAGTTGCAAATATCTTAACAAAGGGCCTATCGAAGTCCCGTTTTCGACTTTTGACTGACAAGTTGACCATTACAAGTCCTGCTCAACTTGAGAGAGGGTGTCAAGATAACAGGTCTAGCAATACAAGGAACTCTACCTGATAAGGATTATCTTATTCTAACAGATTGTATTTTGTATCTGTACTTATATGAGATTCTCTTATTGTATTTACATTGTATCCTAGTCATGGTGAGTCTCCTTGTATGTGTATTTATACACCTTTCATTAATACGATCATCAAGCCTTCTGATTATATTTCAGTAACCAACCAAGAAATTGAATTTTTCGCAATAAAAAACGCTGCCATAGTAGCAAACCGAACAAATCAGCAGGTGAAATTTTCAGAGATTGGTGATAACAGGCACCGAAAGGGACAGCCGAGTAGCACCAATCGACACCAAAATTCCACATATGGCGAACCAAGATGTTTTCAACTGTTGCAAGTTGGTATTGAGAAATTTTTTGTTAAGAAAGTTGGTTTCTCGACATTATCTTTGAGCAATCCATTAAAAGAAAACCATTGAGATCTTTCTCAAGCTTCGTTAGAAATCACCGGTTGTTATAGGTTTTATGTGCTTAATATTTTTTCTAAATGTCTGAAACAAAAATATATATTCTTACAGAAACTTTATCGAAATAAGGACATATCTCGCTCAGGTCTACATATGGTTGCAAGTTTCATCAAATACTTATTTTCTATTTTAGAGAGCACAAAGCGGGTTGGTTATTTTGTAAAAGCTTTAGCATTGGGATATAGAGTGTGAGAAACAAAAAACAGGTAAAAACGCTCCTGCAATCTTCCTAGTAGCATTGATATGAACCTAGCACATTTGCATGCCCTTGACTAGTTTTCGAAAAGATTCACCTCCTATATATTTAGAATGCAAACAGGTTCCAGAAATCGAAACTCAACAATGATACACATAACACTATGTAAATTGTATTGGAACCTAAAACTCGGTCAAGAAGACAAATGTAAGAGTTGGTACAACACAACCGCGAGGGACAAACTTGATATATTTATGCCTTTTGAAGAGATAAAGACAGTAATATGCAAAAACTTGATCCTTTATCTAGCGTGCAAAATATAGCAAATGAGAATATCTAACTTAATACAGTTTTAGTTGTTAAACACCCATATATAATCCCAAAAGACACCTTTAAGGGGTTACGGTTATTTCATCAATATAAGGAGCATTTTTGCTCTTAACCAAGCAATGTGAGATATTTCAACATACCCCCCGCACGCCCAAATATCTTGGTGCATGAATCTTCATCGGGTTATTATTGGGTGTCCCATTATGGGCCTATCATGAGGTTAACCCAACACTTGCCCATGGCTCTGATACCATGTTAAACACCCATATATAATCCCAAAAGACACCTTTAAGAGGTTAGGGTTATTTCATCAATATAAGAAACATTTTGGCTCTTAGCCAAGCAATGCAGGATACTTCAACATTAATGTCTCAAACTAGAAACATAATATGCGCGCAACCTTTTGATGCTGAGATGCTGTAAGAACTTGAGGGAAGAGAATAGGTAATAAAATGACCAAAATTTCAGATTTAAATACTCATATGTAGACGAGCTTTATTGAGAAAATTTTGTTAGGAGAAAACGTAATTTGAAAAGCCTTAATGCAAAGAGAGTCGCCTCTACATAATCTTTGAAAAAGCTTCATAAAATGAACCGTAACAATTATTGTTTTCACCGGAAGACTACGAAAAATGGATACAAGCAGAACGTTAAGCATTGCATAACTGATAGCCAATAAGCTTTATGACCTCTATCGGATTCACTAGTTTCAGTCGATGTTGGAAAAATTTTGTCTCAGCAATGACAGATCAGCAAGACTTGATCAGCGGAGGTCCCGGTGAAGGCAAGATCAGCGGAGGTCTCAGCGAAGGCAGGATCAGCGGAGATCCCAGTGAAGGCAGGATCAGCGGAGGTCTCAACGAAAGCAGGATCAGCGGAGGTCTTAGTGAAGGCAGGATCAGCGGAGGTCTCAGCGGAGGTCTCAGCGAAAGCTGGATCAGCACCAGCAAACAAAGACAGGAAGAGCAAGTCAAGCAGAATGAATAAGGAAATAAGTCGAGTCGTGCAAGCACTGTCCTTAAAGGATACTCGGGGTTCCTTCCAGGATTAAACGACTTCTTCGAAACCTTATTTAAGATTCGGAAACAGGAGCAGAAATGTAAATATATCCAGAATTCTTTGTTTTGCTAGAAAAGCTAAAAACGAGTGTACGTGATAAAATCACAACAGCTTCTTATATACTGTAAAAACTAGCCGGTAGACCCTTAAAGACGGAAACGTTTTTATTAAATGCAAAAATAGCTGTTGTGAGTTAAGAAAATAGTTGTTAGAAATTAAAACAATGGAAGTTACAAAATCCACACTTAAAAGCTTCAGTTTCGGGTAGGCATTAATCACAAAATAAAAGAAATATTTTCTCATAAAAATATGCATAAGTTTTCGATACCCACGCGGGGGGGCAAATCGACTGATTTGCACTCGAAATGGCTTCCGGACTATTATAAACCCAAATCTTACACTCTTGCAAGATGTGCGTGAGGGCTCACCATGTCCCTCTTACACTCTTGCAAGCCCATGTATCAAATCTTTATTATAAACCCAAAAACTCTCTTAAAACTTCCAATGTGGGACAAAGCTCCTTTGAAAGTAACTTAAAAACTCTTATTTTTCCTACAATCCCCCACTACTTTCAAAGGAGTTTAAAAGATGAAAAACTTTGGAAAACATAATTCTGGATATCTCAATCTTGACATATAATGCATAGTATTGGTGTCTTGTGGACTATGAACCAAGGCGCATGGCCTATTCACCAAAGTACATATTCTACTCAACGCAGTTTTGCACGAATAGGCCATGCGCCTTGCTTGGTCTTTCATGAGTGCTCTAGTAGATATTGTCAATATCTCATAGAAGCGACCCCACTTCACACTCACATAGGTAATTTCATCAAGTGTATATTGCACTTTATACACCACTCAAATGAGCAATGAAATTTATTAAGAACTCAACCTCTCAAAATATGCAACATAGCACTTTCTCACATCTAGGATTGGGACAATTATTTTGTGCTAGCAGAACTAACAAAGACTTGTTATTACCCATATGAACCTACTTCATGGAATCTCCAATCATATAGGTTGAATTCCCATCTTTGTTAATTTCAAAATGGCATAAGTCTCATCCCCATTGATGTTTCTTAGACTAATTTTCGTCCAACTGGCTTAGTTAGAGGATCGGCCAAATTCACTTCTGACCTCACATAATTTATGGATATTACTCCATCTCTTAGCAATTTCTTCACTACATTGTGCCTCAGACATATATGTCTATTCTTGCCATTAAAGGTCTTATTCTTTGAAATTGATATTGTCGCTTGACAATCACAGTGTATATACACAGAAGGTATGGGTTTGATTCTCAAAGGCACACCCGCTAAGAAGTTTCTCAACCACTCAGACTCATTACATGTCAACTAAAGCAACAAACTCGGATTCCATCGTAGACCTTGCTATGATGGTTTGCTTTGTTGACCTCCATGTTATGGCTCCACCTTCTAATGTGAAGACATAACCACTAGTTGACTTAATTTCATCAGAATCTGAAATCCAATTAGCATCGTTGTACCCTTCTAGGACAGCGGGTTTGCCACTATAAAGTATACCATAATTCATGATACCTCTCAAATATTTCATAAGCCTCAAAATAGTCATCCAATGTTCATCACTCGGATTGTGTGTATACCTACTCAATCTACACACGATATAAGCTATATCTGGGCGTGTTGAATTCATCAAGTGCAACAAACTCCCTATAATTTGTGCATACTTGGATTGAGACACCGGATCTCCTTTATTTTTAAATAATTGGATATGTGGATCATAAGGAGTACTCACATGATTTACATCATGATATTCAAACTTCTTAAGAAGTTTCTCAACATAATGCTCTTGACTTAACAAGATGCCATTATCCTTCCTTATGATCTTAATCCCCAAAATCACACTAGCTTCACCCATGTCTTTCATATCAAATTTTGATTATAAGAATATCTTTACTCTATTGATAATATCAATACTCAAACTAAAGATAAGCATATCATCCACATAAAGGCAAATGAAAAAAACATTCACCATTTATCACTTTAGTATACACACACTTATCAACATAAAGTGATGAAAAATCATCCTCCATTAGAACATTGTCAAATTTCTCATGCCATTTTTTTGGCGCTTGTTTCAAACCATATAAAGACTTAATTAATTTACACACTTTCCCTTCTTGTCCGGGTTCAACACATCCATCGGGTTGCACCATATAAATTTCCTCATCTAAATCACCATTGAAAAAAGAGGTTTTAACATTCATTTGATGGATAAAAAGTTTATGAATAGAAGCTAAAGCAATTAAAATCCGAATTGAAGAAATTCTAGCCACGGGAGCATAAGTATCAAAATAATCAACATTTTCTTTTTGAGTAAAACCTTTTGCAACAAGACGGACTTTGAATTTATCAATTGAA
>CAOJBJ011098088.1:0-10655 GCA_948291685.1 Euphorbia celastroides | reverse complement strand
TGTTGCATCTCCACTTCTGGGTCAATTGGAAACAGCCTCTCTGCTAGCTCAGGGGTAAGGCTGCGTACACCCGACCCCCCAAGACCCCGCTTGCACGGGAGCCTTGTTAGGCATTGGGGTAATGTTGTGTTGTGTTGTTGTTGTAAATAAGAAAAATCTAATCTGTGTTTTTCCCCTTTGATCACAGTAACTTCAATACCTCTGTAGAAAGGATAAACTGAGAACTTTCTGGATGTCTTTGTGAGGGCAGAGATGCGAAATCAGCACCTCTATAGAACTTAGCTTTGTAGCTTGAATATGAAAAGAGTCTCAAATATCCTCAGGAGGCCTGTACATTTTTGTAGTTAAGTTTCTTATTATGTAGCAATTCTGCATTCCCTGTCAGCTGACATTATCCTCCAAAATGCTAGAAGAGCTGAAACTAAAGGGCAATTGTTGCTGTAAGTTTGAGTTGTATTTGTATCTGACTAATGGCATGACCTTTGTTTTGGAGGACAGGAGGAGCTGCAACCAACGATTCAGTCCAGTAATCTTACTCTATCCTACTCAAGTGAGAGCTCAATTGAAGAAGAACTGAGAAGAGAAAGCACTGCAGATGTTGTAACCATCTTAGTAAGTCAATGTTGTATGATGTTTTAATGGAGTTTTGGTGCGTGGTATGCAGCTCTTTGCTGTCACTGGAAAAAAAAATTATTTCTGTTCTGTGTTTACATCTTTATTTGTTTATTTATTTCAGATGAGCTATATTGTGATGTTTGCTTATATATCTTTTACATTGGGTGACGTACAACATTGGTCTACGTTCTATCTCTCGTCCAAGGTATTTTCAGTTTAGTCTAAATGCCTTTAGTTCTGAACTCCTTTTCGTATATATGTTTGCTTAAATTTGCATATGTTTTGAATTTCAACTGTTAATGCCAAAAATTTTTCCCCTTGGATTAATCTGCCAATTGCATGTTCAGTTGGGCCACTTTTTTTTCATTCTTTTCATATCTTTTTCAATCTTGGTGTGATGTTATCACTCTCTCCCAATTTTGAAGTCAGATTGAGCCCTTTTTTGTGACATAGAATTTAATGGACAAAAATTTACCTTGTATCTTGTAAACATTAGCTCAGATTTCTTTTTTACAAGAAGCCATAACATGGAGGCTAGAAAAAAAGTCTTATAACTTGTGAGTAACTAATATTAGAGTGGTAACCTCACAAAATTAACCGAGAAAAGCTAAATATATGTATATAGTGTATGCCATGCAAACAATAATGATAAAAAACACATGATAATGATTGGACGGAGGCCATAGTTTGATTCATGTAATATATCGGTTTAAGTTATATTTGTGAAACACAGGGAGGTGCTAATGTACTTTGTCAAAATATAGGGAGGTTATAATTATTTACCCTATATACTTTTATGTTCTTTTTCTACTTTTATTCACTGAATTCTGGCCTCTCGGATACTGATTTAATGGTATGTGGTTGAACATCTTGACCTACTGCTTTGTAGGTTCTGCTTGGTCTTTCAGGAGTTATCCTTGTCATGCTTTCTGTACTTGGATCAGTTGGATTTTTCAGTGCTATTGGAGTTAAATCCACGCTGATAATAATGGAAGTTATTCCTTTCCTCGTTTTGGCTGTAAGTTCAGTGTCTATGCAAGTGCCTGCCTTATGTCAATTTCTGTTGTCTTGATGTGAATTCATTTGGTTTATTTTCAATTCTATGTTTGTATGAAAGATGCATACTCATTTATCACTGTCATAAGGTTTCTCCACCACAACACATCTGAGCTTTAGACCTAGGTCTAGAAAAGTGCTGTTTGATTATCCAGCTTGACCACTTATATTGATTTGTTCTGTTTTAGCAAATAACTTCAGAAGAGGAAGAAAGAACTAAAAAAAAGGAAAATAAGAATATTCCATGCTTCCTTTTCTCTGGTTTTATATTACATGATATTGGAGTCAGACATAACATCGAAGACTAATATCAGAAGCTCTGGTTGAGCTATGTGAATTGTATGAGTAATGGCCATTTACAGTCTTTACTAGTGTTTTGGTCTGGTGCCATTGGTATGTTTGAAATCAGCTTGTTCCACTCATAAGAATTTGTTTGTTGAGGATTTCGCGCTAGTTCTTTTTGAGTTGGACAACATATATCTGTCAGCCTATTTGTCAATGGTTTGTCATTAGTTATTACTGGCAAACTGTAGTTCTATTATTTCAGTTTGAGATAAAAAAATACCCATTTCCTCTTTGGGCACTTCCTTTAAACTTTTCAGGTGGGAGTGGATAATATGTGTATATTGGTGCATGCTGTGAAGCGACAATCATTCGAGCTACCTTTGGAGGAAAGGATAAGTAATGCACTGGTTGAAGTTGGTCCATCTATAACACTCGCTAGTCTATCCGAGGTTCTTGCTTTTGCTGTTGGAAGTTTCATTCCTATGCCAGCATGTCGTGTTTTTTCTATGTTTGCAGGTCTATGACGTTGCTAATAATTTCATGATTTCCCTTGAGAAAGTTTGCATGTACGTAGTTTCAAGAACACTGATATTTACATTTCTTTCTCTGTAGCTTTGGCTGTTCTGCTAGACTTCCTTCTGCAAGTTACAGCTTTTGTTGCACTAATTGTATTTGACCACTGGAGAACAGAGGATAATAGGATCGACTGTTTTCCATGCATCAAGGTTCCTTTATCTGCTGGAGGACGTGATGAAGGTAGATGTTTTAACTGGAAATTTAAAATTCTCTCTCTGTCTTCGGGCTATGCTACCAATATATGACTGTTTATTGATATTTGTATGTTTGTCAATTTCTGGTTAATTGCAGGCACGTATCAAAGACAGCCGGGCCTTCTAGCTAGATATATGAAGGTAAGTTTTGATCTACTAGTTAAATAGGTTTTCTGCTTCATGCTTCAGTGCTTGATGTCATTTGGATTAAAAAGAATGTAATTTTTAATGAATTAAAAGGGCGGTGTAATCATAAGATTGAAGCATGGTGGTGAAGTGGAGAGATGCAATATCTTGTATTACTTTTTGGCGTAGTGATTAGGCTTACTGTACAAGAAATACGTCTAAATTTTTTTGGCATATATGTTAAATTTAGGATGGAAATGTGCAAAATCAGATATATATATATCAGACAGGGAATAGAACCTTTTAAGGTAGAAGTGGCGTGTGGGCTTATGGTTAGCATGAACTTAGATGAATATGATTTGTTCCTGGGAGAGAGGGAGTCTTATACTACAATTTGGCAATCCACAGCCACCCCAAGTGGATGGAGAACTAGTACTGCATGTCTTAACAACAGTCTTAATGTTCACTGTTCTTTCTCAGGAGGTTCATGCACCCATTCTCTTGCATCGAGGAGTTAAGTTGGTGATCATTGCTGTATTCGTTGGCTTTACATTGGCAAGCATTGTAAGTACAAATTAATTTAACTGATCTTCCTCGCATCTTCTATAAATAGATTGAAGGCCAAATGCTCTTTAATACCCCTTAACTTGTCCATTTTTGCCGTTCCTGCACCCGAACTTTAACTGTGACCAATAATACCCTCCAACTTGTTCAAAACACACCTCCGGTGTCCCTGAATCCGACGTGGCTTTCTTTGACTTTCTTAGCACGTGGTTGACTAAAAGCAGGGGCATAAATGGCATATCCGAAAAAGTTTGGGGGTATGAAAGACCATTCGACTGATATACAAACAAATTTTACTATTTTAGTTTATGAAAATAGTTAGCTCTGTGTTTTGAGTGAAAACCCTACAAGAAAGAGTAACAATTCGAAAAGATCATCAACATTGAATCCAAAAGAAATAACAAAGCCAATCACCATATCACAATCATTTGAAAAACAGATGTTTTTAAGAACAAATTAGACCAAATTCAACAACAGAATGTATATGTATTGGATAATTCATGGAGTTTGATTGGAAATTCTAAGAGAATTCCACTGTGTGATTGTGCCTTTGTTTGAAAGAGATCAGTGATGAAATTTCAACAGCCATAACCAATTGATGGGAAAAAAAGAGTCATTTCCTATAAAATTATCTGCTTACTTCATCCTACTTTTGCAATAATTCCAACAGCCATAACCAATTGATATAGCACTACAGATGATGAATATTGGAGCTTAGAGTTGAATAAAAATGTCACAAATGTACCGAACTCAATGGAAGTGAAAGTAAACAACCAAATATGCTCTATAAAGCTAATCATAACAAGTCAAGAGCTTTAGCAGCCGAACTGAAAATCTCTGCCAAGTCCTGCTTCACTTCAGCACCAGCAAATATGTATTCAATCCCATTTCTAGCCAGCTCAAACAGTTCCCTCCGTCCAATATCTTACAAGATTATGATTAATCTTAATAAGTCTAGTTGATTTCATCCATATTAATAAAGTCCGGTTTCGAGTTTATACTCACCAAATGCAGATGAAGCAATGTTGTACTCCTTCGAAAGACTGGTGGAAAATACCCCAGAATCGTCCGTGCATAAGATTATTGGACGTTTTGCACTATGGCTTCAAGAGGAAATAAAACAAAGATCTTAACAAATTATGGCTATAAAGTGAGCAACTTTTGTTCATTGATTAGTTCGAACTTCGAAGGTGAAATTGAGTGATTTCTACAGAAACCAAACACTAACCAAACTGATGGATGTCCAGCGATTAAATTGTGTTGGTTCTGATGTTCGATGTCAAACAAATCTCGACCTGGCGCGTAAAAACAAACCGAAATCAGCCTATGAAACAAATGAAAAGAAAAGATGTACTTTAGTTTGCTTATTCTAACAAAGAAAAGGAGGACCATAATAAACTTGAATTTTCGATGATTTTAACTTTTGAAAAGCTTCAACATTTAAGCAGCAAGCATGGCCAATTCTCTGAGGAAGAAAATCAAGCATCATCAAATGAATATCTGAAAGAAAACCGAAATTGATGGGAAGAACAGAGGGAAGTACAGAACCCGAAAGAAAACACGAAAAGACGCAAACTTTAGGAAGAACAGAGGCACCTGATTGAGCTGCCACCGGCGCGTGAGGTGTACAATGCGGGAAGTGAGTCGTTTGAGATGGGAACTCCGGCGACGGCGGGATTGAACCAGGCGACGACGTATTGGAGATGATAGGAAAACTGTGGAAGGGGGAAAAGGTGTGGAATTGGAAGGGGAAAAAGCTTGAAATTGATGCATTGAACGGGAAGGAAAAAGTTAGCCATCAGCCATGGGAATGAAAACACAAAAGCTTGAGAAAGAGGAAACCCTGATTAATTTCTGACGTGGGTTTTTTTTTAAAAAATAATTACCTTTTTTCCATGTCAGCGCGAGTCAACTAAACGCGCTACTCCTTGACTGGTTGTGAGCTTTTTAAGGGCACCGGAGGCGCGTTTTGAACAAGTTGGAGTGTATTAACGGTCACAGGAAAAGTTCGGGGGCAAGAACGGCAAAATTGGACAAGTTAAGGGATATTAAAGAGCATTTGGCCTAGATTGAAATTTCATAAATGTGTTCATACATTATGTAGGCTCTGTCTACAAGGATTGAAACAGGTTTGGAGCAACAGATTGTTCTTCCACGGGACTCTTACCTTCAGGTTTGAGATCTTTTCTTGAAATTTTGTCTTATGCCATTATTTGTTTGTATCTTCTTTTTTCATTTTGAATTGTATTTAACCAAGCTATGCATTCTGGATCAGGGCTATTTCAGTGATCTTTCTGAATATCTGAGGATTGGGCCACCGTTGTATTTTGTGGTCAAGAATTACAACTATAGGTGCTCATCTTTCGGCTATTATCTTACTTTTTATATTAGGTTGTTAATTTATCTTTCCACATGCAGATATGCTAAATGTAGTACAATATCCCATAAATTTGGAGAATTTAAAGATTGTATAAGCTTATAACAAAGCAATTTTTCCTGTAGGTTCAGGAAAAATTTCTGGTAGATAAATTAAAACCACTTTGGATGCATCCCATTATTAAATGAATGTTGGGGGTCCTCAAAAACTGGGGAGGATATGTTTGGTAGCTGAATATGGAATTGTTGTAAGAGTGGAGCTGGTGAAAATTAGGAGTCCCATTGTTAAAGCTCACATTTTAGAACAAACGGATGAGAGAACTTCTCATATCCAAGCAAATCGCTTGTGCAAAGAATTATCATCAACCAAAGATTCTTGTTAATGGATTTTATTTCTCCAACTTCCGATATTACTCTTAACAATATTGAAGAATATTTATTTAAATGGAATTAATAAAAATCACTGACTTTTAACTAATAAGGTTCAGAACAATTACCCTAGAGCTCTCTGGTTTAGGCTGCTGACATACCCTCTCCAGATGTCACATTGTGGTGGCTTCACTAGTCGCCATTTGTTTTACTTCCTTTGTCAAATGGCAAGTGTGATTCTTGTCGGTAATCGTAGGAATCTTGACGATAATTGACAATAACCATTTAATTTGGCAACCATAGTAAGTTCATCTTTTATTTCGAAGGTCAGTTGACAAATTTGTTCTTATTTCTGGTCATTTAATTGTTTGCATGATTTCAAACTACTTGCGTTTACAGCTTGGAATCCCAACAAACAAACAAATTATGCTCCATCAGCCAGTGTGATTTAGACTCCCTTTTGAATGAGGTAATATAAGGATCAATAGCCTTATCTTTCCTACTATATATTAGTATATAAATTTGAAAATTCATACAACATATTGAAATCAATTATTTGCCTGAGGTTTACAGTGCTAAAATATTTAAATCCCGATCATCCTAAAAAGAATTTGAATTATTGTTTAATTCCCTTTTTTACCGTTGTGCTCAGCAATATGCCAACATTTTATGCACTACATATATTGAGACTTGAGAAAAAAAGGTGATCTAAAAATGAGGTATTTGGTTAGCTATGTTCATGTGAAAACATTTCAACTAATGGAATGGAAATAGTGAATCATCATATTGGCATGATGAATGAGTGTTGGTGTCTGTTACCAGGAATTCTTAGGTTAAATTTTGGCGTTTCAGGTTTTCTGGTGACAACTAAAATATTACCGTCATTTTGACGGTATCAGTAGAAATTGTGGGGAAAAGTGTATAATAGGATATTAAAAGGGAATCTCTGGTGGTGCCAATAAGATCCTAGGGAATCAATTAGCATTCCAATAATACAAAGTTGAGGTGAAAACTTCAATGGACTACTGCTCATATATCTTATGTTATTTATGAGCTTTTGACATGGCTCAAAGCCCTGAGCCTCTCTGTTTAATGGCCATTGTTTTGAAATATAATTATACTTACATCTGTATCATCCTACACAAGTACACAGTGACATGAAAACTGTCAGGTATACAGCTTCAGCAGATCTCTCCAATTAATGCACTACCTTGAATGTGATCGTGTAAAAAGAAGGCATAAAAATGTCTTCCAGAGATTCATTTTGATTCAAAGTACACTGCAATTTATACTGTCGGCAATATGCCAAAGTACAAGCATAAAAGAGATCTAAATTTAACAGTCATTTCAAATTTGGCTAAAAATAAAAAAATCATGTAAGTAGAATGTGAATAAAGCTCATGAAATCGTTTCGAAGTTCTGTATGGGCACTTGGGATTTTATTATCTCTAGCATGAAAGTAATTTATTTTAAGAAGACTTGTTTGTTTTAAAGAACCTTCTAAGGTATCAGCACTGCATTGCTACTATATTTCTTTTCTTTCATTGATATAAAGCTTGGTATGTAGAGACCAGAAGCTGATCCAGCAAAACAACTCAAAAGTTGCAAATGTGTCGGTAACTTCTCCATGCTCTTCCCGAGTTTGGAGTAGAATTTGTACAAATAAGAATCCCCCATGTGGCAAAGGTCTTAGCCTAGTGCTTAAGACTAAAGCTGTGATCCAAGTGGTCACAGGTTCGGGTCGCAGTGGGGTCGGAGAGATTAGGTTTTCCTTCAATAATATTGTAGGCCCAAATGAGGCAAATGTTTTTCAAAAAAAAAAATTAAGAACCCCCTATAGAGACTACTGTACACAAAAAGGAGACAAATAAATTTGATTTCTAAAATTGTGCCTATGATTTCTCTATTCAGTCAAGACTTTGTTGATTATTCTCTAACACTCCTGTTATGTTGGAGCATACATGCTCAGGCTTGATACAAAGTCAATACAAATTATCCTCATATAACCAAATCAAATTGTGGATGACAATGGAGTTCATTTGATATAAGGTGACACCTTGAGAATCAAACTTTTGAGAAACACCGATCTAGTGCAATCTATATCCAAAAGCTTACACTTCTTGGCAGACCAAAATCTCTGGACTAGATGGAAAATAACATCCGAACAGTTCCCACAAGACTCTAAACACAGGAGTAGTCCTCGAAGTATTCCAAATCTTGCTAGCTCAACCTTGTTTATGTTAGACGACCTATGTTCCATTGAGGTATCTTTTAGGAAGAGTTGGGCCTTTGCTTACATGTTTGGGAATTCAACAAATCATGACTATATACAACCAACTTATTACATCTTAGGTGCGGCATTAATTGGTTGGAGTAGTAACATGCAAATTTATGCGTGTGTAGAAGATTAGAGAAAAATCATCTCTAATTGCTTGTTGTCTTTTTACTTTCGAATCCATCCTGAAGCTGTCCAGCTCTCTTGGAATTGTGTTTTTGTTTGGTCAACTCTTGAATTCTGTTCATTAATTATATTTTTTTGAATAGGAATCATATAATTTTATTGAATAGATATGTTCATTTGAAATGTTAAAATATTAAATAATAATTATTTAGTGACAATAAAATGAAGTTATGAAATATATTCAATAAAAATACCTGGAGTTTCTTTTTGTATATTGTATGATGATGAGATCCGTAAGGATCAGGATGGGGAATTTTTCAATCAATTTGTCATGTATTTTTTGTGTTCAGAAAGTGGCGTAAAACAAACTGTTCATAATTTGGAAAAAAAAAACATATTTACGCATCAAATACATATGTTGCAGATATCAAGAGCATCTCTGGATCCGGAATCAAGCTACATCGCAAAGCCTGCTGCCTCATGGCTGGATGACTTTCTCGTGTGGATATCTCCAGAGGCTTTTGGTTGCTGTCGAAAGTTCACGAATGGTACTTATTGTCCTCCAGATGATCAGGTAGGTGTATATGTCTTAATTTTCTAACAGAATATGATGCAACCTTGAGCGTGTGCGTGTGTGTGCGATACTGATGTGTGTGTAACGATTCCGAGATATTACATTTCTGCGTGCTGGGCATTTATTATTCTATGCATCAGCATGCCGTGTGTCCTATGTGTATTTTCCAGAAAAAAAAAATTTGAGAAAGCATTTGATTCAGGATCCAAGTGTTCTCCAGCAAAAGGATTTTAAAGTGATTGAAGGGTTCTCTCTCTAAGCAAATATGTAACCTCAAGAAATCAAAGGGTTCACTGCTTATAATCAACAAAACAGGAAACGAACCCTTTCCATAACTTGATGCCAGGACCATAACACTGTGTTGCAATTAGAATTTGGCTCCTGACTGGAGACTATCACATGGCCTCGTTTGTGATTATGTGATGTTGCAAACTCTTATGGTCTCCTCTGACCAATTGGATATTTTTTATTTCATTCATCCAATGCTAAATTGATTCTGGAAGAGGTATGCTTCTCGATGAGAGAAACTTCTTGATGGGTCGGATTGAGACCCAAGAGTAGTTATTCATATAGAAGTTCTCAAGGGTGTTAAGATTGGACTCAACTTCATTGGGTTACATTTGTGTAGCTGTCCGTTTCTTCTGAAACTGTTTTTAACAGTTCACCGATAAGTGCTTGCGACTTGTGCTGAGTTTTGCCTTGAATTTTCTTCCTGGATTTGCGTAATTATGATACTATGTTGTGATATAATTTAAATATTTTCTTTCTTCAGCCTCCTTGCTGCACTCCTGGTGATGGTTATTGTGACTTAAGTGGGGTGTGTAAAGACTGCACGACGGTAATGCCTCTTTTTTTCACTTAGTCAGTCTTTCTAATCTGTTTTTTTCAGTGATGAAACCCTAGATGTTCAATAAGGAACAATGATCGTAATCATTTCTATTTTACTAATTTGTTGGTAGCTACCTGAAATTAGAATATAACCTTATTCTAATGATGGTGAGAAAATAGAAATAACATGATAGACAAGGTTTGCGTTTACAAGATGTCTGGGATAGTAGTAATGTTTTTTTTTTCTCTTTCTTTAAAATAAAAATCTACAAAATACACTATGTATTGACTACTTATGCAACTTCCGAGGACTAATATATCATATACTCAGTGCTTTCGCCATTCAGATTTGTTAAACGATCGACCATCTACTGCACAATTCAGGGAGAAACTTCCCTGGTTCCTTGATGCTTTGCCCTCTGCTGATTGTGCGAAAGGCGGTCATGGGGCATATGCCCACAGTGTGGATCTAAATGGTTAGTGAGGCTCCAGTACTTTCTAAGTTTCTTTCATAATTATTCATTTGGCCATTCCTTACTGTGTTCTAAATGCTTGCCAGGGTATGAGACCGATGTGATAAAAGCTTCAGAGTTTCGCACATATCACACTCCAGTTAACAAACAAGTTGCGTGATGTCTGATAGTAAACAATTTTGTGTTCACTAGCTTATCTTGAAGATTTATCTTTGACT